>CATKHT010000193.1:0-11272 GCA_949752745.1 Protula sp. h YS-2021
ATTAATCGAAGAGGCGATGAAGTGTGTTACTTAAAAATGATATCAAATTCACTTACCGCTGAATTTAATTGAAGTAACTTTAATATTGAACAGCAGAAAATTTTACAAACCCCAGATATTCAAGGAAGTGAAATATAAAGAAGGAACGCCTTTTGGATCCGGGAAAAAAATTGTTTATTTAACTGAGGTGCATTCTCTAACGAGATAGAGGTGCGTTCTCTAACGGAATAGAGGTGCGTTCTCTAAAGAGAGAGAGGTGTGCGTTCTCTAACGAGATAGAGGTGCGTTCTCTAACGGAATAGAGGTGCGTTCTCTAAAGAGATAGAGGTGCGTTCTCTAACGAGATAGAGGTGCGTTCTGTAACGAGATAGAGGTGTGTTCTCTAACGAGATAGAGGTGCGTTGTCTAACTTTTGTGTGTGTATGTGTGTTTTGTGACCAGCCAACAAGTACAAGATCACGGTGTTCACGGGAGATGTGCGGGGGGCGGGCACGGATGCCAATGTTTTCGTCACGCTGTTCGGAGACCTCGGGGAGACCGGAGAGTACAAGCTGGACACGAACAAAAACAACTTTGAAAGGGCCATGTGAGTATCGCTCCCCCCTCTCCCCCTGCCCCCCCCCCACTCCCCTCCCCCTCGCTACCCTGTCTAACAACAAGCTGGACACGAACAAAAACAACTTTGAAAGGGCCATGTGAGTATCACTCTCCCCCCTTCCCCCTCCCCCCCCCCCCCCCCACTCCCCTCTGCCCTTTCTAACAAGAACAGACAAAAGGGGGATTTGAAAACTTGAGATCAGACACTGATTTCATTCAAATTGTGGTGTGTAAAATGTAGCTCCTAATACCTTGATTTACCTTGATTTTTATGAGAAGGTTGTTTTGGGTATTATCGTTTCGAGTCCCCTTACTTTTTTAAACAAATAGTAACCGGCACCAAATTTGACATGCATATTGCAGTACGCGAAGAGTCCAGTTAGCTGCAAATCAATCGTGAATGTAGAGCACTTATTTTTCTGGTTTCCCGTAATGTTCTCACCGCACTTGCGGCTGTTTTGGGCTTGTAAAGAAACAAAAATTACAAGATCAATAAAATTGAAGCGTTGGTCAATTTCATTGGAGAATTTGGCACCTAAGAGAGAAGACACTGACACGCAATGATCGGGCTTATAAATAAAAACAATCGTAAAATTAAGCTTTAAAACTAGGTTTAAATTGAACTTTAAATAAGATTCAGTATATCGGGTAGTGCAAGGTACATTCACTTTTGCAGGGTGGATGAATTCTTCATTGAATGCGCGGCCGTGGGCAAGTTGAAGCGCCTGCGCATAGGGCATGACAACACGGGGGTGGGGCCGGGCTGGTTTCTGGACAAGGTCATTGTCGATGACATTGAGGCGAATCGCGTCTACGAGTTCCCATGCTACCGCTGGTTCGCCGAGGACGAGGACGACGGCCAGCTGTCACGTGACCTGCTGCCGGGCGTCGGGCCAGGCGAGGCACCACCTGGTGAGTATACATAGCGATAGTTTTAGGAGTTATTTTCCTATCCGTTCTAGTGAAAAGTCATTAATAAAATGTGAATGGAGAAATCTTTGCCCTGCCCCGTCTTGCGATTCATTGCCCCTTCCCCGCATGTGATACCCTCCCCCCCCGCATCCCCCACTCAACGCCCCCCCCCCCCCACGAATCATCCTGCTGTCCTCACGCGTGTCATTCTTGCCCCTCCTTCCTGGTGTACCTTCTCCGAATTATCGCCCTCCGGTCCAGGTGTGTCACTGCCCCCGCCCACCCCAGGGATTCCTCTGCCCTCCCCCACAAATCTCCCCTTTTCCTGGTCTTACGCATGACCCCTCCCCCCCCGTCAGCCCCCCCCCCCCTTACACACACACCTACTATTCTCTCCTCCCTATCAAATCCCCCACGTATCTCCCCCCCCCCCTAGCCCTACGCATGACCTACAGCCGTCAGCCCACCCCCCCCCCCCGACCACCCGCCAACCCCTCCCACACACCTACTATCCTCTCCCCCCATCAAATCCCCAACGGATCTTCCTCCACCCCCCGGTCCTACGCATGAACCCTTCCGCCGTCAGCCTCCCCCCCCCCCCCCCCAAAGACCCACACACACCTACTTTCCTCTCCCCCCATCAAATCCCCCACCTATCTCCCCCCGCCCTACGCCCTACCCCTTCCCCCTGACCCCTCCCCCCGCCCCTCTTCCCCCCACCCACACACATACACCTGCCATCGTCTATTTCCAGGTGTGCCGTACACCATCGAGGTGGCGACGGGCGACCGCAAGAACGCGGCCACGTCGGCGCGCGTCTTCGTCGTGCTGTACGGCGGCAAGGGCGGGCACCAGAACAGCGGCAAGGTGTGGCTCCAGGGAGGCTCCTTCACGCGCGCGCGCACCGACGTCTTCAACGTCGAGGTGGCCGACATGCTCAGCCCGCTGTCGCGCATCGACATCGGCCACGATAACTCCGGACCCGGCGCGGGATGGTTCCTGGACAAGGTGCGCTTAGTATTGATTTTTTATTTAGCGATGTCACGTGATGATTTTGTAGCCCCTTATCTCTACTCAGCCATCGGAAAGCGATATCGATAAAAATAACTTTTAACGTAAAAGAAATAAATCAGTTTAATAAAGCATTATTCAGGTGCCCTTCTGGAGTTTTTGATTTTTTTGCCTAGATAATTAAACCTGTAGTCTGAAAGGTGTCAACTGTAAAACATGCAATTGCGAAGGTAGAGAGAGGGAAAGAGGGTGAGAAAGAGAGAGAAAGAGCGAGAGCGAGATTGGATGAGAGAGAGAGAGGGGGGGGGGGTATGTGCTGGTATGTGTTGAGTGTGTGTGTGGGGGGGGTGAGGGAAGGGTTGTAATCAGTTGGGACAGATCGGATCGTTTTGTGGCATGCCCCGCGGGTGACAGTGAATTGTCTTGCACCGTTTGTGGGAGGGAGGGGGTTGTAATCAGTTGGGACGGATCGGATCGTCTTGTGGTCTCCCCCGCAGGTGACCGTGAACTGCCCGAGCGCCGGCATAGAGCAGATGTTCCGCTGCGAGCGGTGGCTAGCTGTCGATGAGGACGACGGCAAGATTGAGCGGACGCTGTATGAAACGACGCGCAAGGACAAAAAGAAAAGTACGCACCACCATCCTACTTAACCAACCTTGTTTTCATAATCTTTGGTTTTCTTATCATACTACTATTCATCAATGTGTTTTGCGCCCCTCAATGGATTATAAGGCGGCAGTTCTGCTTTATTTAAACTTGCAATGATTCCTGTATTGAAAACAAACGATTTTGTTTGTCTTTTATTAGTAATTATTAGAGCTTCAAGAATATCTCGTATTACATTTGGGCAAAAACATCCACAATATGTATAGTCATTTTTTTTCTTTATATGTATATCTTATTTATTTATGTATTTATTGTGTAGCCAACACGTGGCACGTGGTTGTGCACACCAGCGACATACAGCTAGCCGGCACCGACGCCAATATTTATAGTCATTTTTTTTCTTTATATGCATATCTTATTTATTTATTTATAGCCAACACGTGGCACGTGGTTGTGCACACCAGCGACATACAGCTAGCCGGCACCGACGCCAATATGTATAGTCATTTTTTTTTCTCTATATGTATATCTTATTTATTTATTTATAGCCAACACGTGGCACGTGGTTGTGCACACCAGCGACATACAGCTAGCCGGCACCGACGCCAATATGTATAGTCATTTTTTTTCTCTATATGTATATCTTATTTATTTATTTATAGCCAACACGTGGCACGTGGTTGTTCATACCAGCGACATACAGCTAGCCGGCACCGACGCCAATATGTATAGTCATTTTTTTTTCTTTATATCTTATTTATTTATTTATTTGTAGCGAACACGTGGCACGTGGTTGTGCACACCAGCGACATACAGCTAGCCGGCACCGACGCCAACGTCTTCATCTGCGTCTACGGCAAGACGAAGGACGGCGAATATCGCAAATCCGACGACATCCGCCTCGACAACAAGGGCGACAACTTCGAGCAAGGCCAGCGCGACGCCTTCAAGGTCCAGATGGACGACATCGGCAAGCCGTACAAGCTGCGCGTCTGGCACGATGACAGCAAGCCGTTCGCTGGCTGGCATCTCGGCCACATCGAGCTGACCAATATGGCGACCAAGAAATTCTATACGTTCCCCTGTAATCGCTGGCTGGCCAAGGATGAAGGAGATAAAGAAATCGTGCGTGAAATTCCTGCCGAGGGGGAGGATATCAAAAAACCACAACCGCGTATGTAAACATTCCTTTCTGGTAATTTTTATGGTAGTAAGTTGTATATAATTGGTAATTTTTCAGAATATTTTAAGGTTATTTGGAAATCAAGTTTGAGAACTTATTGAAAATAGGCGCAGACGCTGTATGCTCTGTAGGCGTGACGTAGATGTTGTGTGCGTGACGTAGATAGTATTTGCGTCGTGTAGACGCTAGTTACGCGACCTGGACGCTGTAGACGTTACTTGGACGGATGCGTCGCGTAGACGTAGTAGACGTGATGTAGAAGTTCTGTGCGTGACGCAGGCACTATACACATTTTGTAGATACTGTAGGTGTGACGCAGACGCTGTGTGCATGACGTTTTTTTATATTTTGTAAACGGTGGACGCTATTTATTTACATAGACGTTACGTAGATGCTGTAGGCGTCATAGATGCTATATTTGTCGCGTAGACGCTGTAGCTGTGACGTGGTGATCTCGACGGTGCACGCGTTCTGTAGACGGTGTAGACGTGACGTAGAGACTAATTGTGGCGGTTGACGCTGTAGACGTGACCTGGACACTATGTGTGAGGTTGACGCAGTAGACGTGACGTAGACACTGTATGCGTGGCGGTTGATGCTGTAGACGTGACGAAGACACTGTATGAGTGACGGTTGAGGATGCAGACGTAACGTAGAGGCTAGCGTAGCCACAGTACGCGTTCTGTAGACGCTGTAGACATGGCGTAGACACTGTATGTGTGACGGTTGACGCTGTCGTTTTTGCAGTGGTGAACTACTCCATCATGGTGCACACGGGCACCAAATCAGGCGCGGGGACAGACGCCAACGTCTTCATCAATGTCTTCGGCGAGCAGGGGGACACGGGCGACCGACGCCTGCACACCTCCAAGACCAACATGAATAAGTTCGAGAACGGCAATGTAAGTACACGTGCACTCTCGTCCCATTCTCGTCCCACTCTCGCAGCTTATGATGGAGTGGTTTTTTTTTCGTTGTTTTTAAGCAGCTGACCTCTGGAGAGAGATTTCTGTTGGGCATAAATACAATGCGGATGAATATAAAAGTAGTTCCGCTATCTCAGTAAGAGCACTATTTTGGAGGGTGGGCGAAAAAAGCAGTACACAACAGACTAAATCGCCGCAGAGGTTTGCTGTTAAACAACAACGGAATGCGGAACATAAACAATTAAGATCTTTTCTTCTCAATTTTCTCTTCACAGAGTTTAATTTCAAGTAGACTGCTTTCCTTGTAAAAATTTTTAAAACAATTTTCAAATCAGAAGAATGGTTATGTGTTAGTTTGCACACTCTTCTAGTTAACACGTCATAAGTCCTTCACTGATGTCTATTTTTTGTTGAGGGCGTCATAAACGCTCAGCATTTAACAATTGAACGCTTTGCCTGGAGCTTGTAGCTACTAGTAACCTGTAAAGGTTGTCTTGCCGCTAAATCTCGCTAATACACGACTCAGCGTTCGCGTTTGTGGGCGTTTTATGCGTCGTGCGCCCGCAATTTAAAAAAGAAAAATGTGCGCAGAAATTTCTGAGCTCTGCCCCCATTCAGGCCCATAAAATATAGTTAGAATATATTTATTTTTTTTACTACTAAAATTTTTCCCCCGTTTTTTTTAAGCATGCGGAAAACGGGACTCGGGATGGCGAACTATCTGCGCGTCGTTGGACGCGGAATTTTAAAACCTGACGCGAACACTGAGTTTTGTAATAACACTAATAATAAAATCTTTTGAGCGGGAAAAAAAATGCACGGGATAAAAAATATGTAAATTTTCCTTTGCACAAGTAAATGGTTTTTGGGGAGAAATTAAGAAAAACAGAGGCTTAAAGTGCTTTTTTGAGTCACGATGTTCAGTGGGAAAAATAGGCCAGGAAAGCTGTGGATGGTGTTAAATATTGTAATGCATAACGTCTGTTTGGGAGTGCTGTGTATTGTCAGACGCGATAGCTGTTAGGGATGGTTCGAGTAGCAAACTCATAACCTGGGTATTCCCAAAATAGAACCGGACTGCGATTAACGAACTCAGATGTTTTGTAACGGACCCGCTGTGCCACAAATAATCGGTTACTGCGAAGTATAGCCGAATGAAAAAATAATGATGGTCCGGCTATGTTTTTCTACTAATAAAATGTCGGAGAAGTCGGATATCGGTTAGTCGGAATCCCGGTGAATTCAGCGGAACTCATTTGAAAGGGGTCGTGGGGAGAGGGGGGCGGAGGGAGGGAGTGATTCATCGGTTGGAGGATTTGGGCCTGTGCCCCTACTCTAGTGTTGCAGGCAATTTTGGGGGGTATGGAAAGTTGGAGGGGAGGCACAAAGTTCATTTTTTGCGTACCTATGTGGATACACATATATATGTACACACATGCGTACATTTATGGATATAAATCCCCCCCCCCCCAAAAAAAAAAAAAAAAGAAAAAACAAAACCAAGACTTGACAGAGGCTATGAAAAGCTTAGCGTCCGTGGGATCAACTTTGAGTACTGAGTACTCAACGTGCGTGGGGTCAACTTTGAGTATTGAGTACTTAAAGTGCGTGGAGTCAACTTTGAGTACTGAGTACTCAGCGTGCGTGGTATCAACTTTGAGTATTGAGTACTTGACGTGCGTGGGGTCAACTTTGAGTAGTCACAAGAGATGTTGAGGATACTTGTACAAGTACCGAAGTACTGTTTCCTGCATCATCCGCTTCCTGTACTGAGCAATGATGATAGTTTTAAGACATTTAATGATATTAATGATTGTTTTTTTTAATTAATATTTCTTTGCTGACAGGATATAGAGCCTATGTTTGAGCAGGGCCAGGTAATATTTTTTTTTATCACAATACGAATAAAACACAGGGCATGCTGAATGGCGGTAACACGGAATTGTGAACCACGTGTCTGGTGTTCGGAAGGTTTGACTGACTGTACCACCACCACCCCCCCCCTCCCACCACCTCCCACCCCGTCCCCTACCCCGTGTGCTAGCGAAGAGCTAAAGCGAAACAAACTTGTGTTAATACTAATCTTTTTTTCTCGAAAGTTATTTATTTCTCGTTTCGATATAGTGAAGCTCGTTCAGAAATTAATTCGCGTGTAGCATGTAGAGCGGAGTGTTTCAGAAATCATTAAGAAATGTAAAATGGGAAGCTTATTGTTATACTAACTCGTGTGTAAAATTAAATAATAATAATACTAAACATTATTAGTTTATAACGGCCAAAAGATAGATAATAACAATGGGTATTTATGGGTTATGGGATAAAACGTCGACAACAAAACAGCGACAGCTGAAAAGCTGACGGATAAAATGTCGACAGTGATAATGTTGAAAAGTGAGAAGGTGACTTTACATCGCTTTGCCGTGACTTCCCGGCTCACTAGTCTGTAGAGTATATTTTGGGTGAATATTCTTTTTTTGGAAACATACTTTTATGTTGGCAAAACATTCATTTTAGGCTGATAAAAAACGAAAAAAAAAACACACACACACAAAAAAAAAAACAAACAAACAAAACAAAAACAAAAACGAGCAATTAATATAATTAACAAGAAAACAACATAAGTGGGTTCTGGAGAAAAAAACAATGTAACGTGTGTTTAACACCAGTTTGTTTTCACCCAGAACCGACTGTTTTTTGTTACTTTTTTGTTCATCTTCAGATGTCACCGCCCAGCTGCTTTTCCTCACACATTTTCCCTCCGCTGTTTCCCGACAGATATACCCCTCGGCTGTTTCCTCACAGATTTTCCCCTCAGCTGTTTCCCTCCCCCCATCCCGCACACTTGTTCACTTAAAATGTTTCCCTCGCAGCTGTTTCTTCACATGTGTTCCCCCCTCACAGCTGTTTCCTCTCATCTGTTCCCCTCGCAGCTGTTCCCCCCTCCCGGACAGCTGTTTTCTCACAGATGTTGTATATTACACCTCAGAACAAGAAAAGAATGACTCCGAACAGGTGAACGTTGTTTGTTTACATCTTCTGAAGCTGTAAAGAATGGTTTTTCTTCGTTACTCATGCATTGTTTTCCTTCCCATCATTCTTATTGCATCTGTAATCACATATTTATGTATTTATTTTTTTTTTTACAAATTAACTGTTTATCTGGAGGCAATGTTTTTATTTGTTGTCCCAGAGGCCTATCACAGAGCGGAAATTATCTCGAGGCCTGCCCACAGGAAAAGAGTTACAAATTCGCTAGTAACCATGACGCAAGAAAAAGGTCCCGTCATATGTCAATCAAATAGTTTTAAGACGGAGATTTACACTTTTTTTTAGGAGCCATTTCATGAAATACACGCAAAAGATTCGAAAGTTTTGTACCATATGCATGACTTTTTTTTGGCCAGAAAATTTGTGCTCTTTTCCTGAAAAAAACGTGGATTTTCCTGCGTTTTTTTTAACCGGAAAATTTGTGCTCTTTTCCTGGAAAAATCGTGGATTTTCTTGTGTGTTTTTTTTTTACC
Source organism: Protula sp. h YS-2021 (assembly GCA_949752745.1). Lineage (NCBI taxonomy): Eukaryota > Metazoa > Annelida > Polychaeta > Sabellida > Serpulidae > Protula > Protula sp. h YS-2021. The sequence goes on from CATKHT010000193.1 coordinate 8,757, forward strand.
GGAAAATTTGTGCTTTTTTCCTGAAAAAAACGTGGATTTTCCTGTATTTTTTTTTTTGACCGGAAAATTTGTGCTCTTTTCCTGAGTACGTGGATTTTCCGTTGTCGTTTGTTCATGATGACGTGCATGAACAGGACACCCGAATGGTCACAACACATTGCATTTACTTGTATTACCGTATGGTACGAAAAGCAATCTTTAACCGAACATGCCGCATCATACTACCCGATTATGGTGTTATTTTGGCGTGATATATGATTTAGTACACCACAATGTGATTGTGAAAAAACTGAGTAATAATGGAACCTATATACATGGGCCCCTCGTTAATTCGTCCTCGGTTAATTCGGTCCCTCGGCTAATTCGTACCAATTCCGTCGGTCCCGATTTTGGGACCCATTCACTTCTATGTAAAAGTACGAATTAACGAGGACTCGGATAATTCGTCCAAAAATTTACCCTCAATTTTTTTCTATTCCGGTCATTTATCAATGCAGAGCCATACAGATTAGGCATGGCACACAGTTAAAACAACACGTTACTCAGGCATCATGTGTAGCGAGATAAAGGGGTTGCATAATGCGCATTGTGGGGCAGTAATGATGGGGGTTTAGAGATTATGATTGACGTGGTCTACTCAATACACCGAGTGTCTTAGTGTGCACAGCGTTTTCACTGGCCACTAATCCGGAGCATCGTCTGTCACGTACTATGCAGCAGCTTAAGATGCCGTTTGTTTTCTGTGGACACTTGGCGCTCCGGAGCGTGTATATGTTACAGGGAATCTGTGTAATTAGGGATTTCATGAAATCCCTAGGGAATTCGTGTAATGAATAAGCTCATATTGATCATTAAGCTATTTTGAAAAATATTCCATTCAGAAAGTCTGTTTAGTGGTTCTTCAAAACTGTGTATCCCTTTTCACATCGAAAGGAATTGAAAATTATAGCATTTACATCCAGAATAACATAATTTATCGTGAAATGTGACATACGTTACATAGGATAAAAAATATCGCTAAATTCAGGTACTGAAGTATCTCATGAATGATAGTTTGGCAATCGAGTGCTTTGAGTATATTAATTCAAAATCTACTATTAATTTCGGTAAAATACTACACTGCAAACATAAAAATTCGCAATGAAAACGTCGAAATTGATTTAGCAAGTTATTACACGAATCCACTAGGGATTTCATGAAATCCCTAATTTGACAGATTCCCTGTAACATATATAAATTGTGAACAGTGGTCAAGCATTTCAACTTGCAAAATGGCAACAAAACGAAAACACAGTAATTACACAAAGGACCTTAAGTTCAAAGTGTTAAAGCAAATAACGAGTGGCTCAAAAACTAGAACTCAAATATGACAGAAAGAGGTGCTCGAAAATATGCGTTGGATGACAGACACCTGGTTGTTTTATTCTTGTTTTGGCACCACGGGGTACCTAAAAATACACTTGCTTCATGGATAAAGAATAAGGATAAAATAATCAATGGTGTTGAAACCAGCCAATTTAGGCCTGAATAAGTGGGTCATCAATGCTAGGGCACACGTGTTGTTTTTGTCCATTCGAAATTGATGAGGATTGAAAAAAAGTGAAACTCGAGGGTTTGTTGACTGCCTGACGTTTCTCATATAACCTTTGTTAGTATCACTACCTGGTGATTCTCGCTTCGGGTTTGTTGACGTCACTGCCTAGCGTTTCTCGTATGGTGTTTGTTGATGTCACAACCGAACGTTTGTCCCATGGTGTTTGTTGACGTCACTGCCTGGCGTTTCTCGTGTGGTGTTTGTTGATGTCACAACCGAGCGTTTGTCGTATGGTTGTAGTTGACGTCACTGCCTACATTTCTCATGTGTCGTTTGCTGACGTCTTTTCATGACGTTTCACGCATGGCGTTTTGTTGACGTCACTAACTGACGTTTCTCGCGTGGCGTTTGTTGACGCCACCACCCAACGTTTCTCGTTTGGCGTTTTTCAGCCTGCATATAAGAACCTGCTTGGCTTTTTTCCGGCTGATGCATGTCCTGTATAGTCTGTTATTTGCTGGAGCAGTTTTGAAGTATCGTGTACAAGTTACAAAAATAGTATAGAAGCGCCGTGCACGATTTGCAGTCGTCTGGCGATATTTGGACAGCAACTAAATGACTTTTATTACGGTATATTGTATTTTCCCGCTGATATGTGCCATTTATCAATATGGCACAGTCTTGTTGGAATATAACAGAACTTGTTTGGAAAATAGCCGAAATTTCTTGAGGAAATAAAGGAATGAAATAATACGAAAAATGGGCAAAAAGTGTGACCGCAACTGTATGTTTTGGTCCTGATGTATGTGTGCGCTGATGTATTGGTGCCCTGATGTTCTAGTTTGTGCTTTGGTTTTTCAGGTGGATGAGTTTTTGCTGGAAGCGGTGACGCTGAAGAAGCTGAAGAAGATCCGGATCGGACATGACGGCGAGAATCCGGGCGCCGGCTGGTTCCTGGATAAGGTGGTTGTCAGGCAGACGG
>CATKHT010000194.1:0-37500 GCA_949752745.1 Protula sp. h YS-2021
TTGTCTTGAATATTTTTCAAAAGTAGGTGGGAAAAAAACTTTGAAATTGTCATATTTTACGCCCTTGTTTTTGCTCTACTTTCAAAGTGAGTTTGTGAGTCCGGCGCCTAACTAATGTCGATTTTCCGACATCTATTCAACGCTGCACCAAAGACGTTAGGAAAAAAGATGTGTTTTGTGTGCGACTAAAGAGCAACATAGAAGTGATGTTGCTTATACCCAAGGTCTATTCAAAGACGTTGGCCAGACGTTGATCTGTGTCTCGGCTAATCACAAAGTACAACCAAAGTTAACGTGGTTTGCTTGCATCGATGTCGCAACCTCAAATTGACGCCGATCGAGCTAAGAATATTTACTGGGGACGCCTAATCAAAGTCGCTAATAAGACGTTTACTCCTTGGGGCCACACGGTGGCCACTTAATTTCGGGCCCTGACGCGTTCCGCTCGGAGCTTAGAAAAGGAAGTAGGGAAATTATCATTCAGTGAACATCGCTATTTCCAAACCCCCCCCCCAGACCCCCCCCCCCCACCACGTTGCCGTTGATTCATTTCCTCTTTTTAGTCCACGTTTGCTGAGTATCAGCTCGTGTTTTATTTACCTTGTTTATTTTGTTTACTTTGTTTAGTGCCATTAGTTCTCCCAAGCCTTTCTTGTTTTTACGATTGCTGTTCGGTGAAAACTGACTGAAATATTTTGTAATTCATTTTCATTTTCATTTTTTTTATTTCCATTGATTTTGTGTTGTTCTTGCAGTATCGTTGCTGCCAATGATACCTTTTTTTTTTTTTTGCAAATAAGCGTTTATCAGTATATTTTAGAAACTATTTTAAATGAACAAAATACCAACTTGCTGACGTGAATGCGCCTCATTTTAGCACACTTCCGGTTTCCCACTGTGTGACTTGTAACTTTCCCATAATTGGAATTTCCGCGAAAGAAACGGCTCAAGCAGCGGACTATAAATAACATGGACGTAATGAGGCAGAAATATTTGCTAAATAGAGAGGAATAAAGGACCAGATTGCTTTCACTTTATAAGGGTCTCGTTTGATGTAAACTCGTTATTTTGTTACTCTTTTTTTTCTCCTTATAATACAAAGTGGTTTCACACTCGACCTCGCCCCTCTCCCCTCGCCAACCCCTCCCACCCTCCCCCCCCACCCCCCCGCCCGCCTCTCGATAAGGTCAGGTGATGTGGTTCTCGGAGGGGGGGGGGGGGGGGGGGGGGTTGGCAAATTGTGTTATTTGAAACGACACTCAGATTTCACTGAACTGCAACATGCCTGGAATAAAGTTACATGTAACACTGTAGCATAGGTTACTTGATTAGTTACATGTAACATAAGTTACGTCATTAGAAATAACAGGGAATATGCACTCGATATACAGTAAGTTATAAAACGATGTCTGAAATCCAATGCCATAATCAAACTTCCCTCCCTCTCCCTCCCCTCCCCTCCCCTACCCTCCCCCCCCCCCTCCCTCACCTCTCCGCCTGCCCCTTTTCCTAACATAGAAACGAATTGGTGACTATGACGTGGTTATGCTCCTTAATGACCTGTTCTCAATCATTCACGTGCGGTGTGATTGACCGGAAGAAGAGAGGCAATGACCTGTGGACACGCCTTCTGTTGCAGAAAATGTCGCGTTCTTCTACGATACATCGCTGACAGTACCTGACCAGAGTCCCCGAAATGGCTCCAAATAATGACCATAAATATACAGAAAATGTAATTGTTAAATGAGAAAATTCAGCAACTTGTCAAAACTTTTTGGACAAAGTTCGACACTTTGTTCTCCGTTCAAGTTAGGTTGAGTTTGCACGATCACGGTGACATTTTCGGTCCCGAGAAGTGCGCCTTTTTCTCCACTATCTTTTCAGATCGAGGAACTTACCAGTTCCACCACATTTCGTCTAGGAGTAGGATCTTTTCAGGCTGCTGTGCCTGCTAAGACTCCAAGCTTTACCAGCCAGCTGTGTCATCGCGGAAATGGCCAGTTTTCTTTAAGCTTTGAGTTTTCGGAAATACGGTCCCAGATACGCGGAGACCATCCCTACAAAACAGCATACGTATATTATACGCATTTAATATCTAAAATGCATGGGCGAAATAGGCATCTTTTCTCGGACGCATAATAAACGTATAAATTACGTATTTTCCCACGTATAATATGCGCATATCAAGGAACGTTTATTACACATATAAAATACGCGGGAAAATATATATATGTACATTTTCAATGCGCACATTATACGCATTTTTTCCTACGCATATTATACGCGTATCTAGGGACCCATATTATGCATATATTTTGCATGGTAAAAAAGATGCCCACATTAGAAATGCACATTAAACGCATTTTTACTCGCGTATATAAGACGCATATTTAAGAACGTTTATTACACGCATTTTCGCCCATGCATATAATACGTGTAGTATGTGACGCATATTTCACGTGGGATTTCCCATTTGAGTATTCTCATGTAAAATACACGTATATAATGAGTGAAAATTTCCACGTAGTAAATGCATGGGAAAATATACGCATATACGCAATGTAGGCCTATGATCGCAGACCGAAACAGCCGCCATTGAGCGATAATGCATTTAAATTTTGCTAAATGCGGCATATTTTGGTGGAGGGCTGCCTTTTTTCTGAGAATTATAGAAAGTTAGACATGGGAATACCAAGTTCACTAAAATTTTTATGCTGGAAATTGTTTTAAAGAGTACTTTATAACTGCACTACAGTGATAAAGGTTAATGTGCATAATACATATGGGACTGCTGTCTCGGTCATTACACTGGTGGGCAAACTCTGAAATGCATATAAAATATGTTTAAAATGCGTAAAATCCGTCTGACATCCGTGGGAAAAACGCGTGTAAAAGGCGTTTAATAATCGGTGGGAATTACGTGTAAAATACGTATAAATTCTTACGGGAAAAATATGTGTATTTTTTGCGCATTATCGATGAGCAAAATGGCCAAAATACACCTATATTAGACCTAACTTTCCCATTTTGCCCACGTATTTTACAGGTATAATATCATCTAAAATTTTGTCGGGATCCTGGGCCTAACAGGACCATTTGTTCGTTATGGTCCGATGGTCCACAGGTACCATCTGAGGCAATACGGATCCATGCCGAGATCGGGATCAGGCCCATTACGGTCCGTCCCGAAACGGCTCTAGTACGTGTTTTCGTTCCAGAAAGCCTCCCTTTTCGTCGTGAATCTCCCTATCGACTACTGTAGTGATTGGGTGATTGCTTACACAGTCTGGATGGGTTAAGCTTGCAGTTAAGAGCAGAACGCCAAGAAAATGTAGCAGTTTGTTCACGTCACCCTACATGGTCTTATTTTTTCTCTGCTTGCTTTTCAGATATGACAGGGGCCAGTCTACTCTCTCCACCGCTACTGCCTCAGTGTATTCATCCCCAACCTCGTGCAATACTCACTCCATCTGTGACCGCTGCAGACGTAACAACGGAATACCAGTGCTTGGAGTGTCAACACCTCACCCCAGAGGATTGGAAGGCCCTCTTGGGGAAAAGGGCCAAGAACGAACGCAGGCGGGATAAGCGCAGGTTTCTCTCTTCAGCCTCGTTTGTTACTCGTGAATTTAGTCAGGATACGATGAAGAAGGAGAGTTCTGTTATTCTGCACCAGTGTCGCCGGTACACGTAGACACTGGTGCAGAATCGGATGCTACGTCATCAACTAAGAGGCATAAAAAATACAAGAAGAGGGTACGGGCGTTTTCCGAAACTGTAGCAGAAGTGGATATCCGGAAGGGAAGGAACGGGATTTTCTCCGCGAGGCATGGGCATCTTCCCCTAGAGTGAAGCCCATTGGCAGTCCGGAGAGTGCGTTCAAGACTCCTTCCATGGAGCAAGTGACAATCACGCATAAGGATACAGGGACAGTACTCCCAGCTGTGGCAGGCCAACTAGACATCCCCCTTTGGAAGAGTTGACTCCTCCCCCCAGCTACAGCGCCTCCCTAATGACTTTTTATCTTTCCTGTTCATGCAATCACAGCTGCAAAAGCAACTTTTGGATTTACAACACCAAGTGCAGAGGCAAGAGACTTTGCTTAGCCAAAAACAAAAGCCGAGACTGTCAGCTACACGATTTCTCGCCCTCCTCCGGAGGACCAGCCAGTGGCAGCGACGTCGGGCTCACCCCCACCACACCTCCCAGTTGAGCCGAACACGGACATTCCCGAGACGGTCATCATCAGTGAAGAGAATTCCGTGGGCGTGCCCCCCATCGGGCGTTGTTAGCGAAGGACGAGGAAATTTGGCCGATGGGTACTTCTCCCCTCGCCACAGTTCCACGCAATAGGGAGAGAGAAATTTACACCCCATCTGGGGAACCCCAAATGTCACAACAACAACAATCACAGCTCCCAGAAGCGGCCTCTGACGAGCAGGATTCGGAAGAGGAGGGCGTGGAAGAGGAGTCCGAGGGTACGTCAGTTCAATCTTCATCTTTCACTACGGGCAATGGATCAAGTACGGCCCCAGGCTGGGAACAGAGACTTTGGAGAGACCCAGGAGCAGCGGATAGACGTCGTATCCTGAGCCCCGCCCAACCAGACCTTGTTTCCCGGTCGAGGATGCAACCTCCTCGAGTACCGCTTTCAAGATTGCTCAAGAAGACGTACCTTTCAGAGATGCCATTCAAGAGATAGCCCGTTTGGTGGAGGTCTCCTGTTGCTCCCCACGTTTAGATAAAGAGGATCCACCCATTTCTATGACTTCTCAGGCTGCTTCACCACAACAGGACTCCTTCAAAGCTGTGGAAGTCAAAGTCTTTGGAATTTAAATATCTTTATTGCACTATGTGTAATGCGTGCGCTTCACTGATGTGATTCCTTAATCACGTAAAGACGCAACGATTAACTGAAAAAAAAAATAAAATAAAATAAAATAAAATAAAAATAAATCATAAACCAAGTTCAATTACGTTTCAATCTCAAAATATTATTCGCGTGGAATTCAAAATAATTATCATTTTCAAACATAGTCTAATATTCTCATCTAGAACAAACCAACATTTAATAATAATTAATAATCAATTAACCGACCTGACATTTAACAATAGAGAATTATGGACAAACACATTTTAATTACATATACATAATCGACCATATAATCTTGTGCGCAATTTGCTCAATGTGAATTAACTTCAATCCATTTAAACCCACGAATTAACATAAAACAGCTTACCACATTTTATGCGCTCTTATATTCCTTAACTTCCACAAGTTTCCCTTTAATTACACCTTTGTAATTAAGAGCCTTTACGCAGATGCGTACCAAATATCATATGCTGCAGAACAGCGATGTACGGCTATTTATGGGAAATCGAACGGAAATCAGGATCATAAGAATTCACCAATAAAGTGGGAGGTCGGAAATGAGTGTTTTTGGGTGTGGAAATAAAGGTCCAGTTTAGGGGATGTGGTTGGATAAAATACCGGCATTTTCTCCGAATTTCATGGAAACGCTTAGTATTAACGGCAACGTCATACACAGGAAACGAATAACAATTCAAAATTAATGGACTTTTAATTAAACCTGGAAGTAAAACGGCATCTTATCTCAACCACGGAAACTTGTTTCGAAATGTTTTCTAAGAAACAGCTGATTTTTAAAGGAACTTCAGTGTTATTCATATGATGGATTTGCATCCGTTGATGCACTTAGTTCTAAAACAATAAATATCTGTTTACTTTTCAAGGTCAAAAATTCGTTGCATATCTGGCCGTAACACCACCCCCTTTAAATGCTCTTGGGCATTTAATCTTATGAAAGGTCAGATGTAATATTATCGTTTAGAATTCCTTTGCCCTTTATGATTTGCAGTACATGTTGCTCTAGTTAGCTTAAACTATTTACAACTGTAACAGCACAAGTGGAACACAAGCAAGATCCATTAATCTTAAAACAGAAGTTATACATGATCTAAGCTGTTATGCTAGTGCCTAGTTTGAACTGAAATATACCAGACGCTACGCATCATTGTCACTACATACAATACATTTACAGTGTTCAAATTCAACTTTAAACATTTCATTGCTGTTCCAAACTACTCATATATTGAAATAAACACAAATTACAATTAAATCGCAATTAAAGCATAAACATAATTAGTACCAGTAACATACATTAATCATATCTACAATTAAAACATTTCAATGATAATGATAATAATTGAAGCATTTTCAATTACCTTCTAAGATAAGACACAATTTGTGTATGGGGCGTTCTAAAATGTTTGACTTGGTTTGCACCTTAACTACTCTAACTAAGCCCTTGTGATCTCTATGTATTTCTACGACCCTGCCTAAGCTCCATGAATTTCGAGGGGCATTCTCTGTTATCAAAACTATATCACCTGTATTGATATTCTGTTTTGATGTTTCCCATTTTTGACGTGTTTGGAGAAGAGCAAGGTACTCCTTTCTCCATCTTTTCCAAAATATATCTGCTAGATATTGTATTTGACGCCATCTGCGGCGGGCGTAGTTATCATTTTGATTAAAGATTCCGGGAGCAAATTTGGTCTGTGGGCATAGCGTGAGTAAGTGGTTCGGTGTAAGAAACCCTAAATCATTTGGGTTGTCCGAAATTTCGGTCAATGGTCTGTTGTTTAATATGTTCTCGATCTCGCAAAATAATGTATTAAGACCATCATCATTTAGATGTATGGTCTGCTCTTTCATGATGGAATACATAAGTTTTCTCACTATTCTGATTAGTCTCTCCCAAATTCCGCCAAAGTGGGATGCAGCTGGCGGATTCATTTTCCATTCGACACCTTGTTGTAGCAGGGTGTCGTGGATTTGAGCTTTATTCCATTTTTCTATTTCGTCTTTTAGTTCTCGTCGTGCCCCAACAAAATTTGTACCATTATCTGACAAAAGTCGTTTCACCACCGGTCTCCTAGCCATGAAACGTCTTATGGCATTGATACAGGAATCCGTGTCGAGAGACACAGCCATCTCTAAGTGCACTGCTCTTGATGATAGACAAGTGAATATAACTCCATATCTTTTCACTGTTGCCCTACCTCTCCTTACTTCTATTGGACCGAAGTAATCTATACCTGTGTTTGTGAACGGAGGTTGATCCGGTGTCAAACGATCAATCGGTAGATCTGCCATCTTTTGTTCTAACGTTTTTCCTTGGTATTTTCGACAAATTACGCACTTTGAAACAACGTTTTTGCCAAAGAATTTGCACCTATTACCCAATACCTCTGTCGAAGAAATGCGACCATTGCATTGCGACCCATGTGACCCACGGACTTGTGAGCATATTGCATGAGTAGAGCGCAAACCTCAGATTTCTTCGGCAAAAGAATAGGATGTCTTTCGTTAAAGTCTAAGTCAGAATTTCTTAGACGTCCTCCTACGCACAAAAGTTCGTCATGGATGATTGGATCAAATTTCAAAATGGAACTAGATTTCCTTATACCTTTTCCTGTGTGAAGAGACTTCACCTCTTCTGGGAAATGTGTACTTTGAACACCCTTGAAAATACACCTTTCCGCCTTTTCAATATCACTGACGGTCAGTTCCAGGGATTTGGAGGATTCAGTGGACCTTAATTTCGCAATTTCCAATTCAACTTCGTCTTGAGTCTTCATTGACTCTTGCAATTGTTTGCGTTTTGAAGCCAAAAATCTTATATTTGAAACAAATTTGACAATCCACCCAAAAACCTTTCGTGCCCTTTTCCAATCCGAGAATCTACTTAGCACTACATCAAGACTTTCTGTTTCACACTGGACAGCAGTGTTGACAGAAGCCTTAACCTCAGGATCATCCGTATCAATAGTCTTTCGTAAGTCTTTTGTCCCTGGCCAGTCGGACTGCGGCTGCCATAAAAATTCGGGCCCTGAATACCATAGCTTGCATTTATCTGATTCGTCTGGAGACAAGCCTCGAGAAGCATAATCGGCAGGGTTCAAAGCTGAGCTGATGTATCTCCATTGCCCAATGTCACTACCTTCTCTAATAACGGACACCCTATTTGCTACAAAGGTGTGGAATCGAGTACTATCATTTGCAATATATTTTAATACTGATTCACTGTCCGTCCAAAAGTACAGTTCCAACTTGAAATCCAATTCTCTTTCGATCATTCTTGCGATTCGAACTGCAACAGTTGCTGCAGTAAGCTCTAATCTGGGAATTGTAATTTTCTTTAATGGCGCTACTCTTGATTTCGCCATAACAAGAGAGCACACTACCCTACCTTGTATATTAAGCCTTAGGTATGATGCTACACCATAGCCGTCTTCACTAGCATCAGAAAATGTATGAAGTTGAAATTCTGAGCAAGTGCCTTCACTTTGCTTAAAGCACCTGGGTATGCAAAATTCAGAAATTTTTGGGAGCTCCACTAACCATTTTTGCCACCTTTGTGATTCTTTTTCGGGCAAGGGATCATCCCAACCTAATCCATTCTTGCAAAGTTTCTGAAGCAATTTTCGAGCAGGCAGTACAAAGGGGGCAGCTACGCCCAGAGGATCAAAGATTGAACTCGTGACTGAGAGTACACCCCTTCTTGTGAAAGGTTTGTCTTGTAGTTTTATACGAAACTTAAAACAATCCGATTCTGTGCACCATACGACACCTAGAGCTCTCTCAGTTGGGAGAGTTTCTGATTTTATGTCTATGTCCTTAACGGTCTTGGCTCGATCTGATTCGGGGATAGCTTCTAACACTGTCCTGCTATTGCTTATCCACTTGGTCAAACGAAATCCACCTAACTCGCATAATTGTGACAAGCTAGAAACAAGTGAAATTGCGTCACTTTCACTTGGAACCGATTTTAGACAATCATCGACGTAGAAATGACGCATAACCGTATTTATTGTTTCCTTGTCGAATCCATCTCTGTTGTCCAGAGCAGTGGATCTAAGGGCAGAGATTGCACAGCTGGGGGAAGAAGTGGCCCCAAATAAATGAACACACATTCTATATACTCTCGGTTCGCTATCTAGGTCCCCATCCTGCCACCATAAAAACCTCAAGCAGTCCTTGTCCTCTTTTCGAACCCTGACTTGGTGAAACATTGCCTCTATGTCTCCCATTATTGCATAACGTTCCTGTCTGAAACGCAGCAGTACCCCAACCAGATTATTGGTTAAATTTGGGTCCTGAAGGAGATTCTGGTTCAGTGAAAGTCCCTCGTACTTCGCCGCACAATCAAAGACAACTCTGATTTTCTCCGGTTTGTTTGGATTATACACGCCATGATGAGGAATGTACCAGACCTTCCCATCATGTCTCTTTAATTCACTATTTGGAACTACTTCCGCGTATCCCTTATCTATGACATCTGTCATGAAGCGTGTATAGTCCTGCCAAAACACTGGATTTTTTCTCATTTTTCTTTCCAAAGTTTTCAATCTTTGAACGGCTTGGTTACGATTGTCGGGGAGTACGATGGACTCGTCCCTAAATGGTAATCCTACCTCATAGTGATCTCCTACCCTTTTCATTGAAGTTTCTACCTTTCGGAGAAAGGCCTTGTCCTCTTGTGAATTTTCTTTTTTATCGTCTACAATATGCTCGGGAAACTCAAAATTGATTGAATCTCTGACTAACCTATCTAAAGCCTTTAAATCTTCAACTTCCTTCAGAGCTATCATAGACGTTCTATTTACCATAGCAAAGGCTTTGGCCTGGCAATTACGCCTTATATTCCATACGATCCACCCTAAGGGTGACCTTGTAGCTGAGGGACAGTCTATCGGACCAGCCCTAGTTTCGATAGGAGTAAAGACTCCTGGTGCATCGACACCGATCAAAAGACCGATATCTGCTTCTATTTCCGGTAAATGCACATCTGACAAATACGGCCATTGGGATATGTCACTCATCCTGGGAATGTGACAGTGCGAAACAGGCATCCTATCCTTAGTGTAAACCTTTGGCAATTCTATCGTATTTTTGCCTTCCAGATCACTAACCGTTAATCCCTTAATTTCGTTAGTCACCATTGTGAATGGCTTGCCCATTGTGTTTATGGTCATTTTCAACCTTTTACCACCCACACCCAATTCTTCCATTAAACTTTGTGTACAGAAGCTAACACTGCTTCCTGAATCTAAGAATGCGAATGTTTTAACAGCTTTGAAACTGTTCTTAACCTTCACCTCAACCGGTATAATGGCCATAGCACATTCTTCACTACCGGCCCCCGTAGAGCTACATAACTGATTTACTGGAGCTTCCGTTTTCTGTTCAATGTTTTTATCATTAATTTTGTCTTCTCTATGAAGCGATGTTGGATGGTGACGTTTACATTTTTTACAAACACACCTGTTTTCACAAGATTTGCTCAAATGACCAAACTTCAAACAACCGAAACATAAACCTTTTGATTTAACAAACAGTGCTCTGTCATCAGGTGACAAACTACTTAACCTTTCGCACTCGGATAACCCATGTGTCTCGACTGAACAATATACACAACCTTTGCTCGTAGGCTTACCTGACCCTGACTTGTCAGACTTGCGTTTGGTCTGTTTATTGTCCGTTGAAGTGGCGAAAGATCCGGTGTGCCTTTTTGGTGTAGTTGATGACGTCACGTCACTGATTGCGCTTCTTCCATATGTCGGGTCATTTATAATCTTTGCTTCGGATTTCACAAATGTCACAAGATCTGTGAAACTGATTTCGTGGTGGCCTTTGAAGCGATGAGTTTCTCTGCACCACCGATCCTGTAGAAACTGAGGCAGTTTTGCCACAAGGCGTTTCATGTTTTCCGGATATTCCAATATGCGGACCTCTCGAACATCTTTGATAGCGCTGTCGAGTTCTTGGAGGAACACTGCATAGCGGTCTAGTGCCTTGCCATCATTTGCACGTATTGACGGCCAATTTAACGCTCGTTTGACGTAAGCGTGAGCGATAACTTGTCGATCACCGTAACGTTCGTCTAGCTCGCGCATCGCCGTTTCATATGCATCCGACCCGTTCAAATGAGCGAAGCCCGAAACGATACTTTTAGCTTCGCCGGAAGTGTACTGTTCAAGAAACGTGTATTTTTCTTCATCTGTGTCGCAATAAGCGACAATACGACTGTTAAACTGACGTACAAAACGTACATATTTTAACGCATCGCCATTAAATATCTCTACGTCGAACGTCGGTTTTCTAAGCAATTTCGTAATATTGACAACGTCGGTAACATAATTACTTTCGTAACGTTTGTCATCAACGACTCGAGAACGACGGGTAGACACTGACCTGACACTAGCGCTATCGTGCTCACTGATCGCGGCTTCAGCTATCTTCAGCTTGGTCTGCAGTTCAAGTTCTTCCCTTTTCCGTCTGAGGTCAATTTCGAGCTGTTCGCGCCTGCGATACAGATCTCGCTCCTGGTCTTCTATTTCTTGCCGCTTTTTCATGGCTTCCGCCTCGGCCTTGAGTTCTTCGCATCGCTGACGTTCCCTCAACAGTGAGGATGTTTGCGACTTCCGCGAACTTTGGGTGCAAATGCTTCCATCTGCTTGGCTGGAAGAAACTTCGCCGAACCATGTTTCTACCCGAGATTTGACCTCAAGCAGAAAGTTTCGCTGCGACTCCAGCCTTGTTTCTTCTACTTCAGTGCCGTCACTAGTTGTGTGGCTAACTCTGGCTTCGTAATGGTCAAGGAAGTTGCCATACTTCTCCAACCAATCCTTGTATTTCAAGCGAACGCTTTCTTTGTCCTTTTGGAGCATAAGGACATCAATTTCTCCTGACAGTTTTGTCAGCCAATCAAAGGTTTGAGCATGTTGCTCATCTTGGATTCGCTTCGACTCGGACCGGGTTGTCGGTTTGTCGACCGTATCCATCATCAATAATGTGTTAATAATTGTGGAAGTCAAAGTCTTTGGAATTTAAATATCTTTATTGCACTATGTGTAATGCGTGCGCTTCACTGATGTGATTCCTTAATCACGTAAAGACGCAACGATTAACTGAAAAAAAAATAAAATAAAATAAAATAAAATAAAAATAAATCATAAACCAAGTTCAATTACGTTTCAATCTCAAAATATTATTCGCGTGGAATTCAAAATAATTATCATTTTCAAACATAGTCTAATATTCTCATCTAGAACAAACCAACATTTAATAATAATTAATAATCAATTAACCGACCTGACATTTAACAATAGAGAATTATGGACAAACACATTTTAATTACATATACATAATCGACCATATAATCTTGTGCGCAATTTGCTCAATGTGAATTAACTTCAATCCATTTAAACCCACGAATTAACATAAAACAGCTTACCACATTTTATGCGCTCTTATATTCCTTAACTTCCACAAGTTTCCCTTTAATTACACCTTTGTAATTAAGAGCCTTTACGCAGATGCGTACCAAATATCATATGCTGCAGAACAGCGATGTACGGCTATTTATGGGAAATCGAACGGAAATCAGGATCATAAGAATTCACCAATAAAGTGGGAGGTCGGAAATGAGTGTTTTTGGGTGTGGAAATAAAGGTCCAGTTTAGGGGATGTGGTTGGATAAAATACCGGCATTTTCTCCGAATTTCATGGAAACGCTTAGTATTAACGGCAACGTCATACACAGGAAACGAATAACAATTCAAAATTAATGGACTTTTAATTAAACCTGGAAGTAAAACGGCATCTTATCTCAACCACGGAAACTTGTTTCGAAATGTTTTCTAAGAAACAGCTGATTTTTAAAGGAACTTCAGTGTTATTCATATGATGGATTTGCATCCGTTGATGCACTTAGTTCTAAAACAATAAATATCTGTTTACTTTTCAAGGTCAAAAATTCGTTGCATATCTGGCCGTAACAAAAGCTTTAGCCACCAGCGAGGGCGTAGCCCATGCTATCATGGTTCGCGCGAAGGAATTCAAGACGATGGACGCCGGTGAATGTCGCACACTGTCACGTTTCCACTTATCGAAACACTGCCTAGTACGACCAGGCCCGTATAGGTCAGCAGATGAACTGATCCCTCTAGAGGCTTCAAAACAACCTGTGAAGCGTACAGTCTGGATGCCTACAGTGCGTAGTGACTCAGACATTACATTGGTGGAGAAGGACGCCAAGACCATCGAGGCATCTTCCCGGCACATTATGAATATAATGTCATTTCAAGATCGCACACTGAAGGCGCTGAAAACGCGTTGGAAATATCTATGCCTCAGTGATCCGGTATCTTCTAAACTGATGAAATGCCTGGCACAAGCTACCTGGGACGTGGCCAAGCTTTCCACCTTTCTGATGACATCAATGGTCTACCTCCGTCGAGACGCCTTTCTCCAGCACTGCTGGTCCAGTGTCAAAGTTCTACTGGATCTGCGCCATGCCCCCATGGCGTTGTTTCCCTCAGTCGAGGTCGAGAGGGTGAACCAAGAAAGTCGTTCACTTTCGCAGGATTATGCCCTCATGTCCAGAATGTCCCGATCATCATTCAAGTGACCTCTGAAGAGGAAACGACCGCAGCAACCCTCGGCAACACCGGGCAAACCGAGTGCGCAGCCACAACAGCCCCCTGTCAAGAGATTGAAACCCAACACCGGCAGTAAAACAGAGGGTCCGTCTCCACAGTCGTTCAGGTAGCAACCAGTCAAGGTACCGCCCCGAGATTCTCTCATCTCCTGGTGATACTTTACCAAACTTAAAAGATTTGGAAAGGTTACTCTCCTCAAACGCCTCGTTGCGCGTAGGAGGCAGACTAGGAAAGTTCTGGTGGCAATGGGAACAGATAGGGGCATCTCGAAGAGTAGTACGATGGTTAAAGAGGGGTTAGTCCCTACCTTTCAATCGAGACCGAAACGGGCACAATTGCCTCATTCCTGTAACCACCCATGCGCCAAAACAGCTAGTCACCTCCTACCCCAAGGGGTCGGAAAAAGACCTAGCTCTCCACGAAATTCTGCTGAGTTTAACACACAAAGAGGCAATAGAGGAAATGCCAGAAACTCAAATGGACTTTTTCAGCAGGGTATTTCGGGTTCCCGAGAAATCAGGGGTTGGATACTAGTAATCGATCTTTCCCCCATAAACGGTTTTCTCCGAGTGGTCACCTTCCAGATCGACAAGGCCTAGGTGATAAAAGGGTCATTGCGGGATGTGGGGCACTTCCATAGACCTCCCCGATGCCTGCCTCCATATCCCCCTACATCACTCGGCAAGAAAATTCCTAGCATTTCAAGTAGGAAAAGACGGTTTTAGTTTCTGATATTTCCCTTCGGGTTTGCTGTGTTTTTCCAAGGTCATGAAAGTATTAAAAACATGGGCACGCCTAGAAGTGATGTTTTTCTTTCAGTATCTAGACGATCGGTTCCTGGCAAACCAAGACAGGCAAGTAACTGAAAACCAAACAATGACTTTAGTTCGCAAGGCACTACAGGTAGGTTTAGTAGTAAATCTAGCCAAGTCCGAACTAATCCCCAAACAGAGAATTACGTTTCTAGGGGAATCTTGGAACCTAGCAATAGCAAGGGCGTTCTCCATGCCAGAACGCTGCCAGAGAATTGCGAAGGCCATAGAGGATATCCCCTCAGGTAAGAAGGTAAGGTCACAGTTTATGGAGTCCCTTTTAGGTCTCCTGGTAGCGACAGAGAAAACGATAGCCCTCGGACTTCTCCACTACAGACCTTTCCAAAGTCAGGTGAGATGGCCATTACATCAGGGGCGGTCATGCACAACCAAAATGCGGGTTTCACGGGTAGCCCTACCAGCCCTACAGTGGTGGTGCGATGTTCAAGTCATGTCCGAAGGAATGCCGTTCCAGCACCCCCCCCCCCAACCCAAATATAGGAATTCAGACGGACGCATCCCACTCAGGGAGGGGAATTTACTGGCACGGTCAGATATGGAAGAGCAAATGGCCCCCCTCTCTTCAGTCTTATCACATAAATTGGCTGGAGCTTCGAGTAGTCTGGATTGCCCTGAACAAATTGACCAGCTGACTCAAAAATAAGGCAGTCCTTTTCAGTTGGACAATTCCACGGCCATAGCTTACCTAAACAAGCTGGGAGGTACCAAATCACGGTCTCTGTCCAAACTAGCTTTTCAGATTCTTACCTGGGCCCGAGAGGAGCACGTAACCGTCTCAGGCCGTTACCTGGCCGGGAAACTGAACGTGCTAGCGGACTTAGCTTCCAGACAAGGTCAAGTGATCAATACTGAATGGTGTCTGTCCCCGATATCCTTTCAGTGGATAACGCACCAGTCACAGTGGGGTCCCCTAACGTTAGATCTTTTCGCGAACACAATGGCAGCTCAAATTCCCCGTTATGTTTTCCCCTGCCCAGATCAAGCAGCGTGGGGAGTGGACGCTGTCTATTGTCAGTGGCCACGGGACGAAGTTCTGTATGCCTTTCCTTCTCAGGCAATCTTAGGTCAAGTCCTAGAAAGGGTAATCGAGGTGAACTATCGTTTCTTCTGCTCATTGCCCCATGGGCCCCGGAAGCCCCATGGTTCGCCCTCCTACTCCATTGCAAGACAGTGAGGTCAATACAGATCCCATGCCACAAGGAATTGCTGTCACATCCTATTGGCAACACTTCCACCCCTCCCCTCACTTACTGAAATTACACCTTTGGTGCCTGACCAGTCCTTCTTGAAGAACAAGTACTTCTCTAAACAGGTGAGAGAAAAAAATAAACAGTCACAAGGGCTCCACGGCTAAAGTTTACAGGTCTTGGTGTAAACTTCTTTGGCTCCACGGCTAAAGTTTACAGGTCTTGGTGTAACAATTCCAAGCTGGACCCGTTTCAAGCTAGTCCCGTAGTGGTGGAAGATTTTCTCGATCACCTATTCACGGACGAGAAATTAAAAGTGGGTTCAATCGAGGGTTCTAGGGCCGCTATAGGGTCCAGACTCTAGGCGTCGACAAGATACGACCCGGGCAAAGATTCGGCCCTTTCACAACGAGTAAGACATTTTAAGGTAAACTCCCCCCTGCCCCTCCAACATAGTGCAGTGGGATTTATCTTTAGTCTTGCGTTACCTCCAACACCCAGACATCTTCGGGAAAGACGTGATTTCGGCTAAAAACGCAACACTAAGGTTCACGTTTTTATTGGCATTAGCGTCTGGCAAAAGGAGAAGTGAAATTCACGCACTAGACATGAAGATAAATAAAGATAATGGCACCAGGGAGAAGGTCATCCTGGTTATTCGCGCAGGTTTCATGAGTAAAACCCATATTGTGACCCAAGGGATGGGAGCATTCGATCAAATCACCCTTCCATCCCTGCCAGAGTACCCCGATTACAACAATCTGGTCTCTCTGCGCCCCGTCAGGGCGTTACGCCAATATTTGGAAATGTCAGAAGCCTACAGAGCAGAAAACCAAAAGGCACTCATCATTTCCGTTATGCCAAAGATTAACAAAGACCTCTCGAAGCAATCTATTTCAAATTACATAAAAAGGTCATTTTGGCAGCCTATGACGAAGCACAAATAGACCCGAACCCGTCTGAGGAACAAAAAGTCAAAGCCCACCAGGTATGGCAAGTAGCAATCTTCCTGAAGGCTTTAAGCAATGTGTCCCTTTCAGATATATCAAAAAAGAGGTTTCTTTTGCTAAATATTATCTGAAAGATTTTTCTCAGGAGGAGCTGTCCGGTCTCTACTCTTTGGGACCGTTCATAGCGTCAGAAACGACCATTACAGGCTGATGGCTTCTGTTGTAGATCTGCGTTCCCCAAGTTCAAAAACAAGGGCAAGCAGAAGGGCAACTTCTCCAAGGGCCGCAACAGGAACAACAACAACAAGCCTAGAAAGTAACAACGCCGCACGAAGGACGATCCCTTCTAGCTCTAGACATTTCGGTTTCGCTTTCAGCTGAAAATTGTCTATATTTCATTTTCTGCAGATTCTCAGAAGTCTTAGAGCAATCTAGTCAATCTTTACAGGTTTATTTCAAATAAACACTTTGAAGATTAGGGAAATTCTTGGTTAACGAAAAATTGAGACAACAGAGTCACGTTTTCTAAGTATTATCAGCATGTTTTGTAAAGGCACTTCAGTCTCGTTGCTTGAAGCGTCAAGGGTTTTAGTTTACGTAAATCCTATGGATTTACGATCCTATTGTAAAATTACCAATAAACGCAATTGCACAAGCATACATAGCAAGTGAATAGTGAGAACCCCAGGCAAAGATCCATCTAGTGGGCGACTGGAGGGGGATGGTAACTGTTCTCAAAGCTTAAGTCATTGCTGGAAGCCTTTCTCATCTCGACTTACAGTTGCTGTGATATTTTTACACTTGTTCTTGTTTTATTTTATGTTAGAAAACCGGAATGGTACATCATTAAAAATCATTAAAAGAATTGAAACTTAGGTGACAAGTTTTATTTCTTCTTGTGCATCAAGTGCCCAACACTTCCATTGATTCCAGTAACGAGCTTTTCAAGCCACAGTGTAATTCGCGACCTTTTTGGGGTAGTTCAAAAGAATGACAGGCTCCCCTGCTCCGGACTCAAGTCCCATTAAAAGTGGAGATAAGCGAATTCGAAGCTTTTGCGAAGTAAAACTAACGTCTTATTTCGTAAAACGAGCTTTTACGAGTAAAAGCGTAATTCGTGTTCTCCACTTTTAACTTAATTTCTCCCATCCCATCCGTC
This sequence comes from Protula sp. h YS-2021, assembly GCA_949752745.1. Classification (NCBI taxonomy): domain Eukaryota; kingdom Metazoa; phylum Annelida; class Polychaeta; order Sabellida; family Serpulidae; genus Protula; species Protula sp. h YS-2021. The sequence goes on from CATKHT010000194.1 coordinate 17,660, forward strand.
CCCAACTAGCCTGGGCAAGTTGTACCGCCGTTTAGGGCTAAAAAGGGAATGGCTATACACACAAAGACTAGAAGACGATGTCTCAGTCATTCTGATTGGCCGAAGGAGGGATGGCTGGATAGGTGCTTTCGAACTGTAACACAAAAAGTTCTTTTCTATTGTTGCGTGGTAAATATAACCGCAAGGGAACCCATTAAAAGTGGAGAACGCGAATTACGCTTTTACTCGTAAACGCTCGTTTTACGAAATAGGCGTTAGTTTATTTAACCTAATTTTCAATACACAATTTTCTGAACGCATACCAGACAATATGTTTAAACTGTAAATAATTGTTATACATTGCTAAAGGGAGCTGTTAAACTAAGCAGACATAGTTCATCTTGTAAACGTTTAAAAAATGTTTTCTAAAGTTGTATTAGCTAGGAATCGTGGTTCTGGGAACCATGAATGGGGAGGGGGTTAAAATATAACAACCCGGATTGTGTGTTGGGGGGGAGGAGGGTTGCTGTACTCGGAGAGGGTTATAAGTTAGATCACATTGAAAAAAATTTAGGTTGTTATAATATTTGCAACGAATAATTTTATTGGAATTTAGTAAACATAAACAAATTCGTGCATACCCTGTTTCAGGGAAGGCCACCGCTAATCCCCCACCCCCACCGCCCTCCCCCTCCTCATAGAGGCGTGTTTTACTGGAAGGGCGGCTACGAAATGTCGCTTGTAAGACGTCTATACAACGTCACACTGTCTTTGCTTATACAGTGTCCGTACAACGTCCATGCAATGATTACTGACGACTGTACCATCACACATGTGGACAACGTGAGTTGTTTACCGGGATGTACTATTAAAGTAAAACACCAGATTAATTTATCATGTCTTACGCAAACATTGCATTGAGTCGGAGAAGGGTGGTTCTTTTCATCCCATGACATGATTGACAGCCGTCACGTGACAGTGATTGACAGCTGTGTGTTGCTCTTGCATCCATTATGGCTTGATTGGAGTTATGGACAGGTTAGTTTATGCATGGTGCGCAGCTATGGTAGAAATGTCCCACTGACGTATGTGCGGCATGTGTGTCTCATCTCCCCCTCCCCTCCCTTCTGCCCCCTCCCCTCTGCCCCCTCCCCTCCCTTCCCCCCCTCCCACCATGACAAGTGATACGTAATTTGCATGCCAGATCCTCATTTGACATTACTTTGGTTTGTTACTTAGGTTTACTTCATGAAGGGGGGGGGGGGGGTCACCAATAAGGTATAATACAGAGTTGATGGTAGGATAGTTGGGGCTGTGTGTGGACTTCTCTTTGGTATATTCAGGAAGTGTTATGATACACACACACATACACACATACATACACACACACACACACACACACACACACATATATATATATATATATATATATATATATATATATATATATATATATATATATATATATATATATATATATATATATATATATATACCCGAACACTCGCGTAACGTCTAAAATACATCTATACTAGATCGGCAATATCGGCAACTTCGTCGGCCGATGTATCGGTTGCACATAGGATTAACTATGGCCCGACGCATAATAGATATAGCGGCTTCTTACATCGGATATACATCGGGCCGATATTTCTTTAATACGTCGGGCCACCGTCGGAAATATCCCTACAAATTCTTCGACGTCGGATACCAACCGTCGGCTATACGTCGGTTATACGTTTATATTCCGATGCATTTCCGACGAACTTCCGATGATTTTTATACGTAAAAAAAATTGTTTCTAACCTTAACTGACCCATTGAACCTTTACCAACCATTCATAATTCACATATTCATACATACACCATAGCATATCGATATACAACATAGCATATCTATATATTGCAACTGAACACTAGTACTTACTCGGGTTTGAACCGGGGACCTCTTGCATCGTAGGCGCGGAACATACCTCTACTCCACGGCGGCTGGGGCTAGTTTATTGAGGCAAATGATCATTTTCAAGTATATTCATAATGCTCCACTATTGATTCTTCATAACGTCCCCTACAAAACGTCAATCGATAAATTTCCGACGCCGAATAAGCATCGGAAAATATGCGTTTTATAGACGTATAAAAATACGTATAATATACGATTGCAATATCGGCATCTTTTTTCCGATGTATTTCCGACGTCGTTTATACATAGGAAAATATGCGTTTTATAGACGTTTAAAAAATACGTATAATACGCGTTGGCAATATCGGCATCTTTTTTCCGACGCTGTGGAATATGTGGAGCACTCGTACACAACGCAATATATATATATATATATATATATATATATATATATATATATATATATATATATATATATATATATATATATATATATATAGTTTTCATTTCAAGTTATGCGTGAAATACACAAATTTAGAGATCCACTGGAAATCGGTATAGTTCCGACGTTTCACCGACAAATATAACTATATGTATAATATGCGTATATTTTTATACGCATATTACATGCTTGTAATATCTCAAATAAAAACATTAGTTTTCGTCGGAATTCGGTATATTTCCGACGTATAGCCGATGTAGTGATATATTTGAGATCCATTGGAAATCGGTATATTTCCGACGTTTCACCGACAAATATAACTATATGTATAATATACGTATATTTTTATACGCATATTACATGCTTGTAATATCTCAAATAAAAAAATTAGTTTTCGTCGGAATTCGGTATATTTCCGACGTATAGCCGATGCAGTGATATGTTTGTATATTATACGATTATTGTAATCCGTCGGTTATACATCAGTAATATCTTTTTCAAAAACAATTAAGTTTTGTTCCGTCGGAAGTACGTCTATGTCAGACGTTGGGCCAACATATACAAATATATGTATAATGTACGTATAACTAAATGCATCGAATATATGTATGCAATATCCGTTTCATTTTTTTACCATTGGTCGGAAGTTAATCTATTTCCAACGTATAACCAATGCATAAAAATATATGTATAATATATGCATTGAGAAATACGTGTAATATATGAATATAATATTTTTAGCAAAAAAAATTCCCAATTGGTCGGAAGTTCGTCGGAAAAAGATGTCGGCCCGATGAATATTTGCCAACATCTATAAAACTGAGGAAAATAATCATCGGGCCAACGTCGGTAACCGATGAACTTCCGACGTATGAGAAAAAAATGAAAATTCGACTATTGCCAACCTATAACCGATGCATTACCGATGCATCGAAGCCGATGCCGACGTTTTCCGACCTGGTTTATACCGTTCCGACGTCGGCCCGACGTTACGCGAGTGTTCGGGTATGGGACGTCTTACAGCGGGGTACCAAAAACTTAATGTCGGTCTATTGCTTTGTTCAGGGGCAAATTTGTTAAACAACACCTTGATCGAAAACTTGTGAGAACAAAAGTTACAGCTATAAAAATGGAGTTTGAGCAATAAAGAAATACTAAAAAAAATCACGTTATTTTTTATTACTTTTGAAGGGATATGAGAAGGTTTACTGCTGACTGATATCAGTACGCTTATGGGGTGGCGGGGGAGGGGGGGGGGTTGGGAGGTGGGGAGTATTGTTATCTACCATAGCAAATTAATCACTTGATGAGAGGTACGAACTAGCCGCACCCCGGGGTCATAACCCACCCACCCTTAACATCCACACCAAATTCTTTAGGGATCAATAGCTGTCATGCTTAATAAACTTACCTGGAAAAATTAACTGAGAAATGCTGTCAAAATTTCCCCTCGGTGTCGCCATTAAACACGCATGAACACGGCTTGTTTTGAGATGAAATTGTGTGCCTTTAGACTGAAATAATTTGCTTATTTTCTTCTCAGCAGTTTTATCTGAAATGACTCCTAATTTTTCAGCAAGTGGCAAATTAATTATTAATTAGTTAAGCTGGAAAAAAAGCCTCGAAGCTATTAAAGTCAGCCTGTCAAAATCGATATCGATCAAGAATTTTCGAAGATTCCTATTGGTCAGCAACCTCTTGGAAAATAATCTGATATAGATTGATACACCGAAGAATAAATAAACTTTTATAATCTTGACAACTTGTTATATTTTTATGACTGTAAAATAACACTTAGCAAATAAAACACATCTCATAAAATTTGTTTTAAAATTCTAAAAAAAATTATTAAGCAATCATTTTTCAAATACATGAGAAAACATCCATTTTAAGGAGGAAAGCTTTGGGTGTTTTAGTAGAGAAATGAGACATGGTTGTGTATTGGATTCCGTGTAACAGACACCTCTGTTTAGGTATTGCTGTTTCACAGTTGATGAATTGCACTAAACAGGTGCTTTGTGATTTAAACAAACAATCAACACATGCTAATAGACGATTATTCCGTTTTTTTTTTCCTTTTTTTCACATCACACAAGTTTCAATATTTCGGTGGGGGTGGGGTGTTGATGGGGTGGGGGTGGTGGGGGGGGGGGTTGGGAGCGAGTGACCACAAACAGAATGCACCTATCTACATAATCTACTCCTACGCATCAGACTCCCCATCCCCCACCCCCCCCCCCTGGAAGAAGTGTGACTTTTTCGAAGAGGGTGGCATGGGGGGGGGGGGGGATTGTGAAGGGTGGGTAGGACATGATCAGACATCTTCTGAAAATCCTAATTTCTCTATATCTCTATTAATCATTTTGCGCCGATATTTTTAGAACATTATTTCGATTTTTTTTAAACTTTTTTTCAACATCCCGAGGATTTTACTACACGAGTTAGTCAAGTCGACTCCATCCAAGCTTCAAGAGTTATAAGTTACAGCAAATTGCCCTGGTTTATTTACTTAATTTTTTTCATGAAAATGAAGATTTGCGGTGATTTTTTATCGCGTTATCTGGGAATGTCTCTGTGAGCTTCCATGTCAATACATCCATGACAAAAATATATCGAAGGAGTGGAAAGCAGCCTTCGTCTATCTGCTCACACTTTTAGATTCCTGTCTAAATATTATTCTTGCAGTTTTCACACTCCTTGGGTCCACAGATTGTTGTTTATTTGATAAGATGCCTTCATTGGTATGACGTATAGGACAGGGGCGGTACCTGCAAATGGCCTTTATTGAAGCAGTTGGGATAAATCGAAGTCGGTGGCATTCTTGTGTAAGAGATTGGAAAATTTACAACTCTTAGTTCATATTTAATTTTGATGTTAAAATCGATAATACAAAACTGTAGAGAGCGCTTCCCGGTGTAATGAAACGTTTTGACCCCCAAACAAATCGACCGCCCGGTCGATTTGTTTTGGGAAAGCCCGCCATAACAAACAGACCTCCCCTGTAATAAAATGACCCCCTCCAAATAATCATGTTTACTTATAAAATGGAAGTAAAAAAGGTGCATATGCTTTTTAAATACTATTTTAAGCATTTCTACCTCTTGATGTAGAAAATTATTTTTGAGCCTTTGAAATGCCATTAGCTTGAAATGAGCTTGGACAGATTTTTTGGTAACTGTATGTTAGTGGTGTTGGAAGTGTTTTCGTGTTTGAAAATGTGGATGTTAGTTGCTAAATAAATTGTTATTCATGGATATAGTTTTTATTTCAATTAAAGAAACTAATAAGGTGGCCATATGTGGAAAGAAATAAAGAAATCAACAACAAAAAAAGAGTGTAAAAACATTTCAGGGGGGGGGGGTCTGTTTGTTTTAAAACAAATCGACCTGGGGGTCTGTTTGTTTTAAAACTAATCGACCGGGGGTCGATTTATTTTGGGGGTCAAAACGTTTCCTTACACCGGCCTTCCTCCCTTTCCCGTCCCCTAAAACTCCCTTCTCTAAGCAACCCCCTTCCTTAAAACCCCTTCTCTTCTTCCTCCAAAAACCTTCCTCCAAGTTACGCCCCCCCACCCCTTCCTCCAAAATGCCCTGCTCCAAGCCGCCCCCTCCTTTCAAGCCTCTCTGCCCATTCCTCCAAGCTTTCCCCACCCCCACCCCTCTCAGCCCCCTTTCCACCAAGCCCCCTTTCCCCAAGCCCCCTTCCTCTGAGCCCCCCCCCCTTTCCAGCAAGCCCGCTTCCTCTGAGCCCCCTTTCCACCAAGCTCCCTTGCTCGAAGCCCTCCCCCCTTCCAGCCCCCCCGCCCCCTTCCCTGTCATCTACTCCCTCCCCCTCCCCCTCTTCCCTCCCCCTCCCCCCCCCCCCCCCGCTCTGCTGCGTGCCTGTAGTTTTGGGGCGCTGACAAGTGTGGAGTCAATCGGAACTCTGCGCGGTGTTTCGTTTAACACAAAGCTTTCTACGCCTCTCCTGTTACTCGCGAATCTTTAACACGTGTCTTAATTGACAGCAGATTGGAGCATCAATTTCACTGATGTTTGTGTTAAGCTGTAATAATGTTGATAAAAGAGCTTGAAATTGGTTACAGCAAGGTCCCAAATATTGCCAATAATTACTTCTCCAAGTTGAAAGATTCACCGCTAACAGTTCGTACAGATTTGTAAATATTATTCCTGTGTCATCTTTTTTATGCCCAACATTTTGTTGAGTGAATCATTATCTTTTTTTCCCCACTTCCTAACTGGCTGGGTGGCAAAGAATCTGGATGACATGTACTTATTAATAGAAAAGTCTTTAATGCAGTATTTAGGCATGTTCTTTGTTTAAATAAAATACACATACACAAAACTCTTTTTACTTTTGTAATAGTGTTTCAGTATGAAGTCATGTGATGTCTCTCAAAATGTTGTATCTGGGAGAAAGCTGATATATGGATACATTCATATGGATAGAGAACAGTTTGTGATGTATAACGAAAACGTAAGGAGGGGTCGGGAGTCGGAAAGTACTGCACTACATTTGAGGGTGACTAATGTGTTAAATCGGAAAAAAAGAAAAGAAAAAAAAAAAGAAAAGAAAACAGGAGGATATAAATACTGAAAAAAAAAACAAAGAAAAAAATGAAAACAAGAAAAACAATGTTTGTACAAATAAAGAAATAAGCTGAATTGAAAATTGAATGTAATCAATCTTTATTGCTGTCATTACATTAGATAAACGAAGTGAACCTTAGAGCATGCTGTACGCACAAGCGTGATAAGGATGTTGTGTGGAGGGGTAGACGGTGGGGGTGGGGGGGGGGGGGGTTCTCTAGCCTGGATAGGGCGAACTAGTTTTGGCAAGTTTTTTTCCTATTAAGATAGGATAAAACAACTCCCCCCTCATCCCCACCCCCGGGTCATCTGCTACCCTCCCACATTTTAAAATATGGAAGGATAATATTTGCCCGGTGTAACAGCATATTTTGCCCCCCCCCCCCGCCGGGGGGGGGGGGTAGGGGAAAGCTAGACTAGGCTATCTTCCCTCCACCTGGTATTTTTGCCTCCTATTGGTATCACTTTCTAAAAGGAAGATGAAGTTGAACATACAAGAAAGCCCTTCTTGGATAACGTGGATGTTACTTATGACAATCTTAGCGATCAGGAGTATCCACCTGGGTTCTCTAAAATGCTAAAAAGGGTATTAAGGGAAAAACAAAGAACTTTCTGATCAAGGATGCCTTTTTATATTTTGCTTGAATTATGTTGAATTTAGTCAATAAAGTAGTTCAAGATAGTCTTATACACTTTAATTGAGTCCATTTATTCACATGAACAAATATTATCAAAATTCATTATACGCAAAAAAGTTCGAGGGGATGGGTGAGCTAAATATACTGGAGGGGGGAAGATAGTCTAGTAGAGCTTCTCCTGGGTGGGGAAGCTGTACAGGGGGCAGGGGGTGAGGGGGGGGTAAGAGCCTGTTACACCGGGTCATCTGCTACCCTCCCACATTTTAAAATATGGAAGGAAAATAGTTGTATGTGGGCAAAGCTCTTACTCGAAACTGGGTAAATACAGTAAATATGAAACTAAAACAGATTCAAATAGATCAAAATTTTGCTAGAAAATCTGTACTGTTGTAAATTGATTCATTTTGGAAAGGATTTGCCTGATTCACTCTCTCTCTCTATTAACTTATCCCTTGCACTTGTGAAAGTTTCTGCTCAACTTACTGTAATTGCCTTATTTCTATTGGCTGTTAGAATGGACCAATCACGTAACGCGATTTTCTTCACAGTTGCTGCAATGGGAATTGCTGTAAAGAAATGGATTAAAAGCAGAACGTATTATCTCCATCACTAAACCATAAAAGACTTTGAAATGCGGTGGACTATGATACGAAACCTCTTGTGATTTAAGCACGCAACTTATTATTCGCTACTTATCAATGAACGGACCGGTAAAACCAACAAAAATGATATCATTTATTTAGGAAAAATAATAATGTTTGGCTTTAGATGTCACGCAAGTTTGATACGTATTTTATTTCAAATCAAACGGATTTAAAAGAGACAAAGTAACAAAAAATTAGCTGGAGTTAAAAAAAGAAACTTGTGTAGCCAAAGCCTGAGATATCAACGGATTTACTGTTTATACAGATCTGGAGTGGAATAAAAAGCATATTGATTTAGCAATCAAGTACAAAACAGATTTTTTTCTGGAAGAAAAGAACTATATGATATGCTTAATGAAACAGTGTTTAGTGAGCTATTTTTCTAGATAGATTGGCAGCAAGTTTAAACGTTCTATCTTTTATATTTTTAGCTGGAAAAAGTTTCAATTTAAACAATAAAAATAAAATACATGGCAATGGGCATGAATTTGTCCACGCGCTAAGTCGTTATTGTTAACTGTACATCCAGTTTTAACTGACTGGTAGGGACATAAATTTAGCATTAAAAAATGACGTCACCACCAAAGCGAAATTTCAAATCATTTCGAATTGACGATATCTTGCAATCGGAAGATCTGCGCGGTTTCGACGATCGAGCCAACAATAACACAAGCCCGGAAACTGTCGATCTGACGAAGCAGGCGAAACCACGAAGTGAGTATATTCTGCAGAAGATTTTAGTACTTAAAAGTCCTAAAAGAAAAAAAATGACCTTTTAGTATTGTGTGCTTTGGAATGATTTATTTTTACTTACCTGACTGAGTTGTTTACACAGTTTACACTTCAAATGGTAAAAAACAATAGTCAGTTTAAATTTACTGAGAAACTCTAGGTTCAACTTGCAGCTTCAGTAACACCCAACCTACAGTATAGCTTCGGATCGTCGTGAAGGGTACATATTCTGGGACAATTCTGACCTGTCCCACCCCCTCCCTCCCTACCCCCTAGTCCTCATGGAAGCTTTGCCATGATACCCATGCTTATACGAGATAACCTGTAGGGTGAGTTCGGTTACGACATTTTACCCCGCCTTTTTCTCAATTAAAACTGATTTTTGTGGACGTAAGATCTCAGAGAGGGCTCTCCTCCCAACTGGACGCAGAAAATATCGGCGATAAGGTTTCTGCATTTTTTCACCAAAATATCCCGAAAACGGCCAATTTGACTAGATACCCGTGAGGAACTTAATTTTGATATTTTTGTGGCTGTATGGGATGTATATTGTTTGTGTCTACATTCATGCCCCCCACCCCCGCCCCGTCCCCTACACCCATTGCCTTAACTTTTTGGCTTGCTGCTATACGGCGATGACAAGGACATCTGGCGGTTGTCCATCGACTGTTGACAATATGACGCAGTGCAAAATTATTTGTCGTACTGAGGACCAATTTTTACACCGGTTATTGTGAATTTCAGTTATAGACTTGTGTCAGAGCTATCATATTTTAGATTTCCAGGTCTTAGGGAACTCCATAAATGTTTTTCTTCGACTTTTATTGCCGATTGGAGAGAGAGAGAGAGAGAGAGAGAGAGAGAGAGAGAGAGAGAGAGAGAGAGAGAGAGACAGACAGACAGAGAGGGAGTGAAAGAGAGAGAGAGAGAGAGAGAGAGAGAGAGAGAGAAAGAGAGAGAGAATGAGAGAGAGAGAGAGGGAGAGGGAGAGATAGAGAGAGAGAGAGAGAGAGAGAGAGAGAGAGAGAGAGAGAGAGAGAGAAAGAGAGAGAGAGAGAGAGCAGGGGAGAGAGGGATGAAGGAGGAGGAGAACGAGAGCGAGAGAGCTACAGAGAGAGAGAGAGAGAGGAGAGAGAGAGAGAGAGAGAGAGAGAGAGAGAGAGAGAAAGAAAGAAAGAGAGGGAGGGCGGGCGGAAGCAACGGCTTCTTTCAAGCTCTTTAAATTTTAAAAACAAAAACTATTTTCATAAATTTATTTTTAAAGACCATGTGTCGCAGCAGTAAAACACTTTCACTGTGTCAACATTTCAAAGAGCTCTTTCAATGCCACTTATAATAGTTTGTAAACATTCAACTTAAAAACCTAATACATATATTGTTTGGGGTAAGGGTGATGAGAAGGGGGCTGCGGGGTTGGGGGGGGGGGGGTAGGGGGGTTTGGAAAACAAACTAAAGGATTGAAACTTTGTTGTGTGAAAACGATCGTTTGCTTTCACTGTCATTTGGGCGACATTACCAAAGATAGAGTAGAATGTTTATGTAGACATTGTCAAGATAAGATTACCGGAGACATGAAAATCACCTATGCTTATTAACGCAATTATTTTCTTTTGCTACATCAATTTTAATTGAATAGAAACATTAAACAACTTGATTCAATTACACACAAAGGAATGGGAATACACGATATTGTTAACCAAGTTTTTAGTGTACTTGCTTGTTAAAATAGCTACGAAACAGTCACATATAGTTTGCTTTTTTAAAAACGCATGCAACGGGTGTGTAATTATAATTGAATACATGTAGTTTGTTGGCTAAACTTAATTATAAGCTACTGTATATTAGATGTTGTCTGCCAATAAGGGTGAAATAACAAACCCAGAGCCGACTGGGAGACCACAAAACAAAACGCCAAACTTTCACTGTTTTTCCTTTCATAGACCCCCTTCTCATTATATTATGTAAAGTCTTTTCAAATTACGCTATAAATATTGTTTTGATAAATAACAACTGTACTAAATGATTAAATGATACATATGTCTCTTGAATATTACCTAAATCATTTTAATAGGGTGGTGCTTATCCATTTTTCACCCTTCTGTCTACCCAAATCTGCCATCACAAATCTATTCAGTGGTGGTGAGCTGTTTCATACATATTGTTTCTGTATGAGCCTTTGCAATTTTCTTAGATCATTTTTCACATTTTAGACGGTGATAAATATGTTGCATTGTGCTTAAAAAGGATTTTTTATGGCTTCCTTTGTTTTTTTAATATTTTTGGTAGTTTCATGTGAATTGATCTTAAATGACCTCCGTAGCAACTGAACTTAACAACCCGTTAGAAGCTGCTTTGACTTCCCTAGTGTTTTGAAAATTTTAAAACAAAGCTCGAAAAATCTTATTTACAGTGAAATTCGTCTGGCTTAAAAGACAATTAAAATGAAAATGTACGTTATTTTATTTATTTTATAAATTTTATATCCCCCCCCCCCCAAAAAAAAAAGCTACCTTCTGAGAAAATAGGTAAGTTGTCGTACCGTAACAATTTCAGTCAGTGTGTCTCTAGTTCAGTTGTTAGGGTACCGTATATCATACTTATTTCGTCATATCCGCACTTGAAGCGAAAGATTCAGATCTGTTGTCGGCAAACAAACCAAGTGTTGTAGCAAAACTGAGAAAAACTTGAAAACTCTGGAAATCGATAAATGAAGCTGAAATGGATAAGTTAACGTCAAAATGGAAAAGTTAACGTCAAAATGGAAAAATTAACATCAAAATGGAAAAGTTAACGTCAGAATGGAAAAGTTAACCTCAAAATGGAAAAGTTAACGTCAAAATGGAAGAGTTAACTTCAAAATGGAAAAGTTAACGTCAAAATGGAAAAGTTAGCGTCGAAATGACATACTGAGAAAGAACCAATAACATTACTGAACTGATCTGCAATTTATTCTGGAAAATCCCGTTGAAAAAAGTGACTTTAAAAACATTCATTGGCTCATTTATCTGAGCGAAAACTGCTAAAGTGTCACACAGAAAGAGAAACATAATCAAAAATTAATGATAAAAAGAGAAACATGTTCGCCGGTTGCACAGACACAGTAACACAAACACTTTCTATTTCAGCGCCCGTTTCAATTATTCTTTGCCAATTAAATTTTGTATTTCGTCGCTTTATCGTTTTCATGTTTTCTTTTTCACTTTCAAACACGCAATTATGATTGTTTCATTTAAATGCTGCAATATAGTTTATTGAATAGAAAATTTAAATCACTTTTTTTATCATATTCCCTTTGAATAATTCACGTATTTATTCAATTATTCATAACGGTAATAATGTTATTTCAAACACATAAATCCTTACATCATTGAATAATCTCTTTAGAAAACGTTTCTCAGAGAGAAACTACCTACAGCAAACTCTTACCGCGTCGTGTCGTCATGTCTAATTAATAACTTGAAATGTCAATAAATATCAAAGATGTATAAAGTGAATTTTGAATTAGTACAGTGTTGGATGTGGCAATAAGCTGCGTGTGCGATACAAATATTTTATGCACCGTGGGCATAAAAGTAATAATAATATAATAAAATAATTGCGATACTAATACTGCTGCTACAACAACAACAATAATAATAATAATAATAATAATAATAATAATAATAATAATAATAATAATAATAATAATAATAATAATAATAATAATCATCATCATCATAATCATCATCATCATCATCATCATCATCATCATCATCATCATCATCATCATCATCAATATCCTCAGACATTCCTTTGCAAATGAAAATCAGAAACTTTTATGAAATACTTTAAAGCATAACAAAAAAAGTCTTCACCATTGAGAGAACGTCTTAACCACTGAGCCACCGTCTTAACCACCGAGACAACTTTTTAGTCACTACGACAACGTCTGGACCACGCGAACAACGTCTCAACCATGAAGACAACGTCTTAACAACTGAAAGAACATCTTAACCACTGAGCAAACGTCTTAACCGCTGAGACAACTTTTTAGTCACTAAGACAACGTCTCGACCAGGGAACAACGTCTCAACCATGAAGACAACGTCTTAACAACTGAAAGAACATCTTAAGCACTGAGCCAACGTCTTAACTGCTGAGGCAATGTCTTAACTATAGACACAATGTCTTAAACATTGAGACAACGTCTTAACCGAGGAGACAACATCATAGCTACAGACACAAGACCTTAAATACTGAGACAACGTCTTAATCACTGACACAACATCTTAACCACGAAGACAATGTCTTAACCTAGTCATAAAGACAACGTCTTAACCACTGAGACAATGTCTTTACCACTGAGACAACATCTTAACCACGAAGACAATGTCTTTACCATGAAGACAACGTCTTAACCATGAAGACAAGGTCTTAACCACTGAGACAATGTCTTGTCACGAAGACAATGTCTTAACCATGAAGACAACGTCTTAACCATGAAGACAAGGTCTTAACCACTGAGACAACATCTTAACCACGAAGACAATGTCTTACCATGAAGACAACGTCTTAACCATGAAGACAAGGTCTTAACCACTGAGACAACATCTTAACCACGGAGACAATGTCTTAACCACGGAGACAATGTCTTAACCACGGAGACAATGTCTTAACCACTGAGACAACATCTTAGCCACGGAGACAATGTCTTAGCCACGAAGACAATGTCTTAACCACGGAGACAATGTCTTAACCACGGAGACAATGTCTTAACCATGAAGACAAGGTCTTAACCACTGAGACAACATCTTAACCACGGAGACAATGTCTTAGCCACGAAGACAATGTCTTAACCACGGAGACAATGTCTTAACCACGGAGACAATGTCTTAACCACGGAGACAATGTCTTAACCACGGAGACAATGTCTTAACCACTGAGACAACATCTTAGCCACGAAGACAATGTCTTAACCACGGAGACAATGTCTTAATCATGAAGACAATGTCTTAACCACTGAGACAACGTCTTACCGTAGCAATATCATCTGCCTTCGTTCATTTTGAAGAATAATGTTCTGACTTTGTGTGACTTGTAGGAAGGTTTTTGGTAATATTTACTACAACTGTAACACTGCAGTGTTGAGGTAACTATGGTATCCCTGCAGTTGCTTGACAACAAACCCACAGTAGAAATGTCCTTCTGTGATGTACACGCGCCCCTCATGAATAAATGAAACGGAGCACTCAGATGAAAACGTGTGTGGTGGGGAATGGAGATATCACTGACACGCGACCGTGACTCGAGTTTGACCCGCACCCCTTCCACCCCCCCCCTTCCCCCAAGTATAGAACTCGTATCAATAGGCTTTACTCTTTTAGAATGACTCCCTTTTTTTGATAGCAAATCTGCGGTTAATTTTTAACAAAAAATGAACTTTACCTTTTTAATAAAACATCTTTCAAAATTAAACGGTCAAATTCAAATTGGTGGTTTACATTGCATGAAATCGTACACCATTGCAATCACCATAATTGACTCATTAAAATAATTGTATTTGGACTGTAAATGCAAACACTTCAACTTGTCCAAGTAGCCTTTGTGAATTCTTGCCCACAGCGGCTTAACCTCTGATGTATACAGCTCTTAAAATTTTACCAAATTAGAGAAAGTTAGAATTTCTATCTCGACATATAATGCCTTACACACTTCAACTTTTTAAGTAGCGATTGATGAAGTAATTTCACCTGTATTTGTTAATATGTTCTAAAGATTTCAAAAACGTTATCGCATTTTAGAACAGGTTTGAAATTGTATTTCAAGATTTATTGTTTATTGTTGTAATCCAAGTCGGAGCATATGGCAGGTATTACATGTAATATCAACAGCAACAAAGTTACAATTGTCGTTTTTGGAGTAAGATTTCATTTTACACTCTCTCGTGCTTCCACACCCTCCCTTCCTCCCAGTACCCTCACGGTAAAAAGGGTGAATTTAAGAACAAATTGATGGATTAACTTTAACTGAGAGAGAGAGAGAGAGAGAGAGAGAGAGAGAGAGAGAGAGAGAGAGAGAGAGAGAGAGAGAGAGAGGAGATTCTAGGTTTTTTTATGGAAAGAGCGATATCAAGCATTTAACTTACACCAAACAGCAACGAATGAACCACACATAACAAAAATGAAAAAAAAATCAAAGGGAAACTAGGCAGAAAAAAAACGAAAAAGAAGAAGACAATTATAAAGGAAGAAAATACATAGAGAAAGATTAATGTCTCCAGTTGCCCTCTAATCTAGTGATCGAGCGATAGACGCAATATCCGATTGCAAGTACAGACACGTCATTCTGTCAGTATATATACTTACATCTATCGCGATAAGCAGAATAAAAACAAACACTTTCATAAAAATGCTAAGCGAGAGAAAAATCTCAAGTGTTGCATATGAAGACTTTAAAATGAAGATGTATATTTGTTAATTGACAGGTTAAATAAAAATTTACTCTACTTTGAAATGGCAGCCATTTATGAAAAAAAAATGCGCTCAGATAGTGAACTGTGTTGATGGGTTTTCATGACAGTTGCCTCGGTGATTACAGCGTGAAATCTGCTCTCTGTCTGTTGTCTTTACATAACCGCGGGCGAAAGATAACACCCTCATTACCCTTATCATTAACCTAATTAACTAAATTGTTAATTAACTACACATTATATGCTGCGAAGTCCCTGATCACTATTCGTTTTGCTCTTTTATCGCTCATTTCTATTAAATTATCGCCCACATTTCTCCTATTTTCACCCATATCGCGCCCAGGGGCAGTAGCAACGACGTGTTAACAGCACGTGACCAACTCCCTGTTATTCTTTCACGTCAACACTTGCCTTTTTTAATTACGAAAGTATGCAAACTCGATGCTTACCACACGATCACGTGGCCACTGGGAATCCCATAGGATCACGTGCCAATTTGTCAGCTTCTCCCCCCCCCCCCCAACCCATACGCTCACCCGAGGGGGTAAAATGATTCTAAACCCATTTAATTTTACTCAAGCAAGTTTCGCTTGGCTTTACTATGTCAACATTTTAATCAATATTCTTTATGGATCCTGTCATGTATATATATTTTATTTTTAAGCTTGCTGTAAATGATTCTTAATCCAGCTGGTTATATTCCTAGGTTATTTGACTCCCGGGGAAGGGCACTCACCTGTCAACTTATTACCATGCGTGTCCGTGACTTTTTGAAACGACCCCTAAACGTTGAGTGCTAATTTTGAAATAATCCTTCTTTTGAACGAAACGAGGAGTGAACTTCCGAAAACACCCCCCTCCCCCTTTTTGTGGGAAACGCGGAGTACTGAATGAAAATTAACCCCTTGTTAAACGAAACTGGCACTCCGCGCGGACCGCGTCTGCCCTCAAAGTTACCCCACTATCTCTGCGTTTTATTTCTTTCTTTTTTTTGGGGGGGGGGTGGGGGGTGCGATGGATACGCACAGCAACACATTTCATAACAAGTGGCCCTCCCGAGATTTATTTATTGATTTATTTATTTATTGCATTCAGAGGAAAGTTGTAAATTGATGATTTAGAAAATGATAACACTTTTGTTGCCGTTACAAAAAATAATAAAAAGACCCAAAATTTAAAGTTTTGAAAAACCACACATTGAAATTTTAGACCCATGACTCCGTTTAAATTTTGTATTGACTTGTTTGGTTTTCAAAAATGGCCCATAGCACCTGTCAAGAAGGTTAGCACAATAACACAAATGACCGAGCTAAAAGCTCTTAAAATAAAATTTAAATTGAATTTTCAATTCACTTAATACGAAAAAAACTCAATACCACGCCACACTTGTTTCATATGTAAGTGGGCGAGATATTCGGCACTTGCCTCTAAAGGTGTTTTTCTAAACAAACGATTATGCTAATAGAACCATTCATTTATCATTGAAAATGAAACTAAAATCGTTTCCATTGTGCGTGCTATTTGAGACCCTGGGATGGTTCTTTTATGAAATAACACTTTGGGATTATTTAAAAACCAGTTTTAACTCAAATATCAAATTATTAAATAATCCCTTCACTTTTTAAGGCTTATCGCATTTATTTGAGAATTAAGAGAAACACTCAACAGGGAATTGAGAACCTGAAATAGAATAAGGCTTGATAAAGATTTAAATGGTTGCTTTATTCTAAATGTTAAACAGCTTTTGTACTTTTTAAGTTGATATTTTATACATTCTGTAGCCATAAATCCGATGGTTTCATTTCATGATGCAACACAGAACTTATTGCTTTTAAACTATACGGAAGACTATTTCGAAAGGTCAGCCGTACACCTTTAAGCGGACGCATTAAATGTCTGTTTAAATAACCGTCGACAATTTATAATACTATCTTTTATGTGCATTTCGGTGTCAGTCTTCCCTATGAAACGTAACAGATTAAGATATTTCCTTTTAAATATTTCCTTTCACTTGTGCTATTGTAGATACGACGAGCCAGTGCGATAGAGAGAGCGTATCTGTTGATATCGAAGAGCACGATATCTCGCGAGAATCGGATAACGGTGACGAGATATTACGAGATGTGGACGAGAGCAAGGACGAGAGCGGAGACGAACTGTCGAGTCACGATCATAACGGGAAACCTCGTCGTGTACGCACGGCGTTTACTTACGAACAACTTGTGGCACTCGAGAACAAATTCCGCCAGACACGTTACTTGTCCGTGTGTGAAAGACTGAACCTCGCCTTGGCATTGAATTTAACAGAAACTCAAATAAAAATCTGGTTTCAAAATCGCCGTACGAAATGGAAGAAACAGAATCCAGGTTTAGATATCAATAGCCCTACTGTCCCCTCTGGACCTCCATCTGGACTTCCCCTTGGGATTTACGGCAGTGGATCGTTGAGTAGTGCTTACATGAACAGCTTATACGCCGCCGGCGTTCGGACACTTCCGCCATCTATCGTCAACGGCATGTTTCGGTATCACCCGTATTTTTCAAACTTGTCAAATTTGATGTGATTTACTTTGTTGATATCGATATAGTTTATTATCTATTTATTCTTCTAATCACATAAATACAGTCTGATGTATTGGATATGAGGCTGCTTATTATGTATGTGCTAGAATTTGAAACTTAAAAGTATTGCCATGTTAATTCCTTACTGGCTTCCAAAACTTTAAGGTAGAATCGACATAAAATGGAACACAAGCAACATAGCTAGTTTGCTTAAAATTTCAGTGAAAATTATGTAATATATACAAAAATAACAATTTGGGTTATTGTAATGACATGCTGCTTTTTCGTTCTTCTTCAATTGGTCCATTTTATGGTCTGTCATTTTATGGTTTGTCATTTTATGATGTCATTTAATGGTTTGTCATTTTATGGTTTGTTATTTTATAATCTGTCATTTTATGGTCTGTTATTTTATGGTCTGCCATTTTGTAGTCTGTTTTAAGGTCTTAAACTCAAAGGGAAAATTTTTGAAGAACTCAACAGTTTAACTTTTCATAAATGGCTTCCTTACATAAATTCTCAGTATTATTCCCCCACCCCCCTTTTTTTGATTGAACAATCACAGAAATTCCTGATGCAGTTGACAACGTTTTTGGAAATTGTTCCAATGGATTTCATTTAATTTCTGTTGTTAATTATATATTTTTGTTTTGAGAAGTATGATAACAAAGTAAATAACAAATTCATTGGATGATAATGGAAATATATGACAGCATGTTTTTTACATTTGCATTTTATACCAATTCTACTTTAATTTAATGGCATTGTTTATTTGTATATAAAAGTGAACTATTTATTCTAGAATAAAATTAATACTATAACAAAACACATTTTCTGTAATTAAGTTTCCTTCATAATCAACCTAGAATTAGAAATTCTAAATTAGAAAACACAACACTATTAATGTACCAATTCTTTGAATGAAAACTTTGGGCCTCAAGTTTAACTCGTTTACAGACCCTTACAGTTGGTGCTTGATTTATTGGCTTGTATCGCGACACAAATGAATCCCACAACATGTAGTTTGGATAAGGACTTCCAAAACGCCACAAGTCAGAAAAAAATGGTAGGGCGATCTGTTCCTTATTCTAGCCAATCTCGATCGCTAAATCAATCAATTACATGTACTGGCTTTCCTTATTACTCCACCTTTTATCTTTAATAAGACTTAATAAAAGATATCTTTATCTCTTTCGCAGTAATTATTTTCTTCGTGATACTGTGATTGGAAAATAATACACCATGAATTGTAATAAACAAGAGTTAATCGATTGCTGATATATTCATATGATTTAGTCTTTGAAATACAGCAATATAACTGTATTTAATAACAGAAGAAAGTACTATGATTTTATGCGATAAATCAACATAAACAAAGCTTTGATCTGTGCTCCAGTTATATTGAACTGAAAAGCTTGGTCTTTGAAACGAGATTAGGAAAACACACCCACGCACTCCCTCCGTCCGCCCGTCCCTCCCTCCATCCCTCTGTCCGTCCGTCCCTGCCTCCATCCTCTGTCCGTCCGTCCCTCCCTCCTTCCATCCCTCTGTCCGTCCGTCCCTCCCTCTATCCCTCTGTCCGTCCGTCTGTCTTTCCCTCCCTCTGTCCGTCTGTCCATCCGTCGGTCCGTCTGTTCGTTTGTCCCTCCCTCCCTCCCTCCCTCCCTCCCCAAAGACATGGAGGCAGAAAGGAGAGAGAGGGGGTGGGGGAGCAACGGTTGGCAGTTATAAGCAGACAAAGAACGTGTTTTTATTGCTGATATGATAGCTGAAAACACTGAACAGAACTTTTACAGATGCCACTCTTTTTTCATAATTTACAGTATTTTATAGACTGGTGTTGATGATAATGGTGATAATCGATGTTTCATGTTTCAGTTATTTGCACAAAATATACAGACTTCC
>CATKHT010000194.1:42500-65087 GCA_949752745.1 Protula sp. h YS-2021
TAACTCTGAAATATTTTTGGTAATAATATTTTCTGGCATTTTCTGGCATGATTATAACCTATAACATACCGCTCAAAGGCTCGATGGGCTCATGTAACTCCTTGTTTACATTTTCCGCACATTATACCTCACATTACACCGCACATAATATCGCACGTAAAGCTTAGACTCCTTTTATCCGGCAACGGCACACGGCGTCCGGCAGCGATAAAATAAGTTGTCGTTTTTCTCGTCATTTTATATCAGAATGGACTCCTTTAATCCAGTTGCGGCGACGGCATCCGGCTGCGATTTTTTTTTTTTTTGCCGGACGCAACGGCAAAACGAGCAAAAAACTTTTGTTTGCCGTACGCCGTAAAAGCAATTAAGGGGAGATCCATGTGTCGTCACTGGTATTCCTTGTCAAATACGTCATGAACACGGAAGTAAATATTTTTTTACGCAATGTCTAACAGAAAAAAATTGTCGAATGAATTAACTGAAACCTCAGTAATCCAGTCAGGGAACAAGAAAGCTTGTATAATGTGACGAAACTTGATCATCGGGATGCCGAAAAACATCCAAAAAGTAACATTTGGAGTAGCATCACCTGTAAACTAAATGTTCAAGGTTTGCCATTAAAAGTGCATTTCCTGTTACACATACGTCACATGATTTCACACGGCGTACAATTTTTACCGTGCAAAAGGAGTCGTGAAAATTAAGGTTGCCGCAGAACCCATTAAAATTTGCAAATCGCACGCAAATGCCGCACCGGACAAAAGGAGTCTTAGCTTTACAACGCACACTATACCGCATATGACACCGCACATTATACCGCATATGACACCGCACATTATACCGCACATAACACCGCACATTACACCGCACACAACACCGCACATTATACAGCACATTATACCGCACACAACATCGCATAGTATACCGCACATTATACCGCACATAACACCGCATATTATACCGCACATTATACCGCACACAACACCGCACATAACACCGCACATTATACCGCACATAACACCGCACATTATACCGCACACAACACCGCACGCTATACAGCACATTATACCGCACATAATACCGCACAATATACCGCACTATACCGTACATTATACGGCATATTATACATTATTTAATTTGCTGCAAAACGATATTGCAAAAGTTTTGGAAGAGAAAAAAACTATTCTTCGCACCATCGTTTCACCGTTTCAAAGTTTTCACCATTATCACTTCACCATTTCTTATTGCCGTTCATTAACGGAAGTGCTATTATCAGATGTTATTCTCTGAAGTCCATTTGCAAAATGTTGCAATTTACATAAGATGTGGCGATTACCCAAATTAGTCCAGCCTCAAAACGCCCCTTTAACGCCACATCACAATCTCTCGAATGATGTCCTGAATAATGTCACAACTCTGAACTGTTATCCCACTCGCGGTAAGATCTGAATTAGGAAAATGGGGTGCTTCACAATGCCGGAATTCAACCGTGTAACCTGTGGGGTGGGGGGAGGGGTGAGGGGGAGGGGGTAGGGGTGTCCCAACATTTTAGATCATCAAAATGCGCATGCGCAGTTAAAAATCATGGCCTGTGCTGGATCGTCTGGAGTTAAATATGTTGTTTTAGGCTGAACGTACTGCACTTCTCTCATATCCAGTATCAACTTATTACACTCACTTCACTTATATCAATTTGTTACATGCACACCACTTACATTAGCTTAACTAGGGAAAATACTAGATGATAAAATTCAACGCAGTTTCTATTTTTTGGTTATTGGGTGGACGGGGTGATGGTGGGGAGGAGGGTTGCAGATCAGCGTCCTGGTCAAGCTGCTCCCACCCCATTAAGAATGCAATCCTCCAGTGATCGCTCCCTCCCATCAGCCTGACCCCCACCCCTTCCCCCTTTGAGAACACTTCCTATACTCTGAGTTCAGGTACCGTACACACCCCCTCCCCATGACCATTCTCCTTTTAATATAGATACAAGATGCAGCCCCTGCTCAGTGGCCACCCCTCCTTCCGCAAACGCCTCCCCTCCCCACTATAAGAACTGTTCTCTATGTGCACCCCGCCCGAGCAATTTGTACAAAGAATCAAGAGAAGATAAGCGGAAGAAGCACTTGACTCGCCCCACCCTCCCTCTCCCCCTCCCCCCTCGTGCCTCTCTATAATTCATTCCAATTGCATCCACCCTTTTCTTTACATTCAATTGCTGTCATTTGGGACACCTCAAAGAGTTCCTCTCAGGCGCGGCAACTGCCTTAATTTTTGGGCGGAAGGGCGGGGAGGGAGGGGGTGAGTCCAAGGCTGGGTGGTGAGACAAAGGATGATGGCTTTATTTTAA
This sequence comes from Protula sp. h YS-2021, assembly GCA_949752745.1. Taxonomy (NCBI): domain Eukaryota; kingdom Metazoa; phylum Annelida; class Polychaeta; order Sabellida; family Serpulidae; genus Protula; species Protula sp. h YS-2021. The sequence continues at coordinate 44,851 of CATKHT010000194.1, forward strand.
TCTGTATCATTTCTAAGTTTTACAATGAGCTATATATAGTACGAATAGTAGCCATTAATTTATGACATAAATCAAACAATTTATGTAAATTACCCCCCCACCCCCCAACCTCCCCCGGAAAAGGGTGCATCTGCCTCTACTGTCTGTTAAAGGGGGATCTGTCCTATTGATGCCCCCCAAATGAATCATTGTCGCTAAAAGGAGATTTAGTCCTTTAGATAGCTGTCATGTAGAGAAGTGCTGCTTGGAGCTAACTGCCGCTTTATTGCTGACAATTTGGATAAAAGCTATGAATGTGTGAAGTCTTGGGAGGGCTCAATTACAAAGCAATTCTTTACAACTGTATCCTTTGCTGGAAGAGTGGCGGATTAGGCAGACCCGATAACAGCGGAGATTGGGGCAGTTCTCTCCCTCCTCCCTCCTCCCTTTTTATCCATCATCTTACCTACTTCAAGTATTTTTGCTTGATTTTTATTAACTGTTTTCTTATATTCGTAAGTTCTTCTTTTTAAATCTAGTCTTCTTTTATTGCTCTTCTTTCCTCCTCTTTTCTAGCTGTTTGCATTTCTTTCGTTATTTCATTTTTTGCTTGACATTCGTCTTTTTTGAGTTTTTTTTTCATCTTTGTTTCTTGTTTCCTGTTTCTCTTGGACCTATTAGTTCTCTTCCTTCTCTCTCTCTCTCTCTCTCTCTCTCTCTCTCTCTCTCTCTCTCTCTCTCTCTCTCTCTCTCTCTCTCTCTCTCTATCTCTCTCTTTTCTATTCTCAACTTGAGGTGTTTTTTTCCGGTGTTTTCGTAGGTCGCTTATATGGAAGATATTATTGCTGTACTGCCCAAAAATGCAATCGTTTTGGTTGCCACTTCAATCTCAGTGTGTGTGTGCGAGAGAGGGATAGATAGGTATATATATATATATATATATATATATATATATATATATATATATATATATATATATATATATATATATATATATAGATAGATAGATAGATGGATAGATAGATAGACAGAGAGAGAGAGAGAGAGAGCGAGAGAGACGGGGGGTAGAGAGAGAGCTGGTGTGTGTGTGTGTGTGTGTGTGTGAGAGAGAGAGAGAGAGAGAGAGAGAGAGAGAGAGAGAGAGAGAGAGAGAGAGAGAGAGAGAGAGAGAGGGGGGGGACAGTGGAGAGGGGAGCGAGGAGAGAGTGATAGAAAGATAGAGGCAGAGACAGAAACCGTGTGTATGTGTGTGAGAGAGAGAAAGAGAGAAAGAAAGAGAGAGTGAGTGAGAGACAGACAGAGAGAGTGTGAGAGGAGAGGAAGACAGAGGAGAGAGAGAGAGAGAGAGAGAGAGAGAGAGAGAGAGAGAGAGAGAGAGAGAGAGAGAGAGAGAGAGAGACGCTCCTGAATGCTATTCTTAGAAAAGGGTAGTTTAGAGAAAATGGAGCTGAAATTGCAAGCTCCAAAAAACGCTTTGATGAGAACTTAAAGAATTCTAATGTGCTTTATGAAAAGCTCAATGTGAATTACGCTGATTGATACTGTAATACTGCATTCAATTCCGAGATAGTGGGGTGTAAATTGAGCGATAATTGAGTACTTCCTTGAATAGAAGATTCATGGCTCGCAAATAAAGCAAAAAAAAAAAAAGCAAAAAAAAACTGGAAAGAGAGGATGGGACCACTTTGCAAAATGGGACCATTTCAGAAACAGGACCACGGAAAACCATGGCGACTTCATTATTATTATTAATATTATTATTATTATTATTATTATTATTGTTATTATTATTTCATGTTTAGTATAGCCGCCTCCAAGGGACGTAACAACAACGCTTTTACAAGTTATTTACTTATCTATTATTTATAATTATGGTTGTTATTTTGGGGTGGGGGAGAGGAAATAGTTTGAGCGGGCGAATGGCAATGGTCAATGGCAATGGTCAGAATCAATTTTACTGGCAATTTTACTGTAACTACTGCACATGCACAAATAATAGATTATTCTCGCACTGAAACGCCCAACGTGTGACCTGAAAATACCGTAGAATGAGTTCAAGCCCCATACCCTACATACCCCACATAGCCTCATATCCCACATAACCCACATAGCCCACATAACCCATATAGCCTCATAGCCCATATATCCCACATATCCAACGCACCCACGTATCCCACATAGCTCACATTGCCCACACACCCACATACCCCACATACCCCACATACCCACATACCCCACACAGCCCACATAGCCCACATACCCCACATTGCCCACACACCCACATACCTACATACCCACATACCCCAAACAGCCCACATGGCCCACATAGCCCACACACCCACATACCTACATACCCACATACCCCACACAGCCCACATAGCCCACACACCCACATACCTACATACCCACATACCTCACACAGCCCACATAGCCCACATACCCCACATAGTCCACATACCCCACATATCCATATTCCCACATACCCACATACAACACACAGTCCACATGGCCCACATAGCCCACATATCCAACATATCTCACATACCCACGTACCCACATACTCACATCCCCTACACAGCCCACATGGCCCACATAGCCCACAATGCCCACATGCGCACATAACCCACATATCCAACATATCCCACATACCCACATAGCCCACATACCTACATAGCCCACAAAGCCCACATAACCCACATAGCTCACATAGCCCCACAGCTCATATACCCCACATATTCCACATATCCAACATATCTCACATATAACACATATCCTATACAGGCCACAGCCCATATATCCCAAAAACCACACATATCCCACATAGCCCACGCATCAAGTGATCCACCGATACTTGAAATTCCAGCCAATCATTGTGCTTGGCTGAGAGGTCTGGGTACCACTTCTGTGCCATATGTTGTGCTTTTACATCTATATTGACGGTTGGTGAAGGTAAAGAGTAACAGTACTTACGGACGACGGCAAGCACCACCAATGCAAACAGTGAAGTGCAAGGGCTGAAAAATGAAGGGTCACTCACAGCCTGTGTGTTCTTTTAATGGCCTTCTAGCCTGCCTCTGAAACTTCTGCTAGTGCAATTTTCTACCTTCGCTGAGGATACAGTGTTGTATCAATATAAGTTATTCGGAGATTCCATGGCATATACGTGTGCATGCCGGATTTACTGCCAGAATGAGAGTACGGACACTGCCCTGTCGTGCGAGCGTGCTTATTGTCACGTGAACATGTAGTTCGAAAACATATCTTCTCACATTAGCCATAGAGCTCATATAGAAGGCAAGTAGCTCAACAGCATCGTGGGTCACCAAGGTAATGTACCCCGGTAGGTCTTGGCTTGATCTTTCTCCCGCTGTTCCTTCGATGGTTAAGGATTGTGGTCCTTGAATTCACATCACGTTCAGAATGTAATGTGCTGAGGATTCCAGTGTTGTAGCACATCCTTGTCCTTGTGATTTATGAGCAATCTTCACCACTGGAATCAAAGTGAAAGAGAGAAAGAACCTAGAGAGAGCACGCAATGTAATGAAGAATCTGGAGAAGGCACACAGAGTAGAGAAGAATCTGGAGAAGGTACACAGAGTAGGGAAGAACCTGGAGAAGGTACACAGAGTAGAGAAGAATCTGGAGAAGGCACACAGAGTGAGAAAAACCCTGGAGAAGGCACGCAGCGTGGTGAAGAACCTGGAGAAGGCACACGGAGTGGTGAAGAACGTAGAGAAGGCACACAGAGTGTGGAAGAACCTGGAGAAGGCACGCAGAGTGGTGAAGAACCTGGAGAAGGCACACAGATTGCTGAAGAACCTGGAGAAGGCACACGGAGTGGTGAAGAACGTGGAGAAGGCACACAGAGTGCCGAAGAACGTGGAGAAGGCACACAAAGTGGTGAAGAACGTGGAGAAGGCACACAGAGTGGTGAAGAACGTGGAGAAGGCACACGGAGTGGTGAAGAACGTGGAGAAGGCACACGGAGTGGTGAAGAACGTGGAGAAGGCACGCAGAGTGGTGAAGAACCTGGAGAAGGCACACAGATTGCTGAAGAACCTGGAGAAGGCACACGGAGTGGTGAAGAACCTGGGGAAGACCCTCAGAGTGGTGAAGAACCTGGAGAAGCCACACAGAGTGGTGAAGAACGTGGAGAAGGCACACAGAGTGGTGAAGAACGTGGAGAAGGCACACAGAGTGGTGAAGAACGTGGAGAAGGCACACAAAGTGGTGAAGAACGAGGAGAGAGCACACAATGTGGGGAAGACCCGGAAGGTGGTGAAGTGGTGAATAGTGTGAAGAGGCGCAAAAGCGCCAATTTACAGTGTGCTTGTTGTTTCTTGATCTTGATCTCTTGTCCAAGTGGCTTTGTGTACAGTCTGAACCACACCAAACACTGGCATAAAAGCGGTGGATCCTGGATAGAACTGTCCCATAATCCTCATCCATGTTCTTGAACTCGTTACGGTGGAGTGACAGCCCATTGGCGACTTCAGGGCCAGGTGTTGACAGTCACAAATGATTATCGCCAGGGCTGCACACATCATTTGATGAAAGAATCCTATGGCGGTATAGTCGTCCAAACGTCAAAACATACATCCTGTGAATATATTTTTTTCTCCCGATCAAATGGCCTCACGACAATGTATATATTTTACACATTTTAGTTACTATTTATTCGCACTCTTTTACTTCGCCATCTTTCGAAAAGATTTCTTAATTTTAAAACCCAAAAACAATAAGTACGTAAACTTAATGCATATCAAAGCAAATTCTGTAATTTATTTTCAGAGTAATAAAATACACGTGCACTAATTAAATGGTAGTAACCTGAATGACGACAACAGTGGTTCGAGAGAGAATTAAGCATTTATTGGTCTGTTAACTGAACATAAATACAATTTTTCTGCAATTATGCCGCCATGGCAATGTATAAGCTGCAATCTGGTCTTTCTAAAATTATCATGTTTTACGTGGAAAGCAGAGAGGAGTGACAGCTGGATAGCTTGCTGGCAGGGAGGCATAGAGGCTTAGGTATTTCTCAACCCAGATAAGTATCAGCTTGTCACTCCTACAAATCTCTGAGGTCATGCCCGGATAACTATCAGCTTGTCACTCCTACAAATATCTGAGGTCAGACCCGGATAACTATCAGCTTGTCACTCCTACAAACCTCTGAGGTCATACCCGGATAACTATCAGCTTGTCACTCCTACAAACCTCTGAGGTCATACCCGGATAACTATCAGCTTGTCACTCCTACAAACCTCTGAGGTCATACCCGGATAACTATCAGCTTGTCACTCCTACAAAACTATGAGGTCATACCCGGATAACTATCAGCTTGTCACTCCTACAAACCTTTGAGGTCATGCCCGGATAACTAACAGATTGTCACTCCTACAAAACTATGAGGTCATACCCGGATAACTATCAGCTTGTCACTCTTGCAAACCTCTGAGGTCATGCCCGGATAACTATCAGCTTGTCACTCCTACAAATATCTGAGGTCGGACCCGGATAACTATCAGCTTGTCACTCCTACAAACCTCTGAGGTCATACCCGGATAACTATCAGCTTGTCACTCCTACAAACCTCTGAGGTCATACCCGGATAACTATCAGCTTGTCACTCCTACAAACCTCTGAGGTCATACCCAGATAACTATCAGCTTGTCACTCCTACAAAACTATGAGGTTATACCCGGATAACTATCAGCTTGTCACTCCTACAAACCTCTGAGGTCATGCCCGGATAACTAACAGATTGTCACTCCTACAAACCTCTGAGGTCATACCCGGATAACTATCAGCTTGTCACTCCTACAAACCTCTGAGGTCATACCCGGATAACTATCAGCTTGTCACTCTTGCAAACCTCTGAGGTCATACCCGGATAAGTATCAGCTTGTCACTCCTACAAATTATGAGGCCATACCCAGATAACTATCAGCCTGTCATTCCTACAAACCTCTAGGGTCATACCCGGATAAGTATCAGCTTGTCACTTCTACAAACCTCTAGGGTCATACCTGGATAACTATCAGCTTGTCACTTCTACAAACCTCTGAGGTCATACCCGGATAACTATCAGCTTGTCACTCTTGCAAACCTCTGAGGTCATACCCGGATAACTATCAGCTTGTCACTTCTACAAACCAGTACAGAAACTCGCGCCACCTGTCAGGATAGTAGTCGACTATAAACTCAAAACTACAGACTATGGAATATCTAAAATTTGTCTCGATGCATTCGTAACTTCACTGTTGTTAAAAAGAAGTAATCTGAGAGATATAAGAGACTAATTGTATCTATACAATCTCATAAAGCTTTATCATGTCGAATAAAAATGGAATGCCCTCGCACTAGCTCCAGATTAGTTAGAACTGTTCGGACTGCATGGCAAAGTTTATATGTCAATTGCATAAGATCATTCCGGATCAAAATCGGGAATTTTAACGGGATGTAAAATAATCCAATTAAAGACAGAGATAAACGAATTCCGAGCTTTTGAGCAAAAACTAAACAAAGAGAGAGAGAGAGAGAGAGAGAGAGAGAGAGAGAGAGAGAGAGAGAGAGAGAGAGAGAGAGAGAGAGAGAGAGAGAGAGAGAGAGAGAGAGAGAGCGCTAAACGAATTCCAAGCTTTTGAGAAAAAATAAAGAAATAAAAAGAAATAAATAAAATCCCCCATGGTAACTATTGTTTTTGCTTTTGTTCTGATAAAATGAGCCCTGACTGGGGCAGTGTCTAGAATATATTTGTTTTAAAGTTATCAAGTACAAACCAATCTTTTTCACGTATTTTCATTGGTGAAGATAAAGTGCCAGCAGCGATAATCACAATCCCATGAAAAAAATAATTCGCGGACATTTGCTAAAAACGTCCTTCCATTTACCCATCTCAAAGTCCATTAATAGGAAAATGACATCTTCATTTATTCACGGACAAAGTCACAGTCCGATGCTTATCCAATAATAAAGTGTCTTTCTTAATATTAACTTTTGCTGAAAAGGGCCGAGTCGGGACCTCAATCTTGTTTTTGGTCTAATTAGTTCAACTCGAGGTTTGGCTTTATAACCCAGAGTAAAAGGGGATGAGTTGTAAATTGTCGTGTGTTAAATGTAATAAATGATCGGAAAGACCGAAGTAGGTAAACATGTTGCAGAGGGCGTTCTCTAATCGCGGAGCTAAAAATAAATGTATCTTGTTGCTGTCACTTATATGCTAGAATTGTTTTGAAGCCATTTACATTTTATCCTGATAATAATAGGAATGTTATTTTTTGTTCATACAAATACCTTGCAGCTGCCGTTGGATCGATCATCCTATCTTTTCTTTGCCCGTAACACAGTTGAAATGCAATTTCTAATAAATTTGAAATTAATTTCACTGGAGTACAAAACTGTTATGGTTAACTCCAAGCTCTTCGTTTGTAACCCCATGTTTACCCGTACTGGGATCCAATGTTCACTTTTCATCCTTACGCCTGTGACGAAACACAGTTTATAGCACCAGTTAAGTTTTTTATTGTTGAGGGCCTATCCAAAGGTCCGATAGAGGAATGAATATGCAGAAAGTTGCTGGATATCGTGAAGATCAATTGGGTGAAGTTTGGGAGAATTACATCAGGAGGGAGCGGCGTAGCAACAGTTTGATTTGCCAACTGCGGTGTCAACACTTTGTGGTGGGTAGCCTAGTTGTTTGTGTCGCTAGTGTACCGCTTTCAGGCACATCTTCAGTCGATTCTTAGGCTTGTTACGCTACAGATAAGTTTGGACCGCTTCACGGCAAATTTTGGCTGTTTTTAGACTGTTTTAGATGATAGCCAAGACTACTGCAGGGACTGTGCTGCTCGCTACGGGCAACAAGAGTGTGAGATAACGTGTGCAGTCTGTCAACATCTCTCAGACCAAGTGTGGCGGAGCTTAAACAGCCAGCGTCGACGCCAACTACGTAATAGATGAATAAAAGAACTGTGGTCGCGGACAATGTCCTCTGCGGATACCCCAACTTATGAGCCATCAGGCTAAGATCCTGGCACCCCGCTGCGGGATGAGAAGGTGTTGTCAGGACAGGACTCGGGCACTGAGAGGTCGCCCAAGTAACGCCGCAAGCACAAGTCCAGGAAGGACAAGAAGCACTCGAGGAGCCCTACACCGGAAGCCAGCGTCTCTGTGTCGTTGCAAGAACCAGAGCAAGAGGCGGCAACTATAATACCACTTCCCTCATCCCAACTTACTAACAGTAAGGCCACGGAATCTTTTTGCGGAATCCATTGTTAGGGCTGCCAACAGGGCGTACACGTCCGGCGAGTGGGGTCACTCGACCACTCTTACCCAGTGTTTCTTATATCCTAGAGTTGCTTTGAAGCCGCTTACATGGCAGCATTTTTATCCTGATAATAATAGGAATGTTATTTGTTAGTGCAATTACATAGCAAATTTTTTAAAAGCGATTATATGACAACACTTTCTAAATACAGTTTATCACAGCCCTGCTATTAAGACAGTTCTACTGAAGTGAAGCATTAATAAGATATTGTAAATAAAAGAAAGCTTACATGTTTAATTTCTTTTACAAACGGTCTGTGGTGCATACTTTGTGGTAAAGTGTCATTATCTGGGTAAAAGAGCAAAATTAGTCTTGGCTTGTAATTGGTTGAAACCAACCTCTAAACTCGGCCTGTCATTCGCAAACTTTTGGCACCCTAGATTCTCGACAGTGAACGGTGTCCACTCCAAACATCTTGTCACCATTTCATCACACCGCTACATGTTACGCTTTGTGCTCATTGGCCAAATGCCTACTCTAGAGATAATTGCTTCTGTAGAAAAAAAATCAACCTTTTCATGCTGTATTCATCAAATGCAGTCATACAATTTAGAGAACAGCAATATCTTTCAGCGACCAAAGTTCTTTCAGCGACCAAAATTTTCTCGACTTAATTTGACTCGCAGCAAAATCAGCGATTTGTAGCATGCCAACAATCAAATTTGCCAAATATAGACGAGCTTCAGGTCGAAGTAGCCATTTAAAATTGGTAAAGAAAAAGCTCCTTACAGTTAAGACTATAGAAGCGCTCATAAGGGAGGACTTTTCGAATGTGGAGAGCCTCCCCCTCATTGACAGTGGTGACTTAGAGGCTCTAAGGCTCACCTTAGCCCAGCAGCGTTAAGCACCAGTAAGGGAAATGAAAGGCAACGAAGGCGGCAGCATTTCTGGACCTCTAAAATAGATGCCGGTCCCCGGAGAAGACTTCTGGCTCGTTTGTCGGGACTCAGAGTGAGGACACTATGCTGATAGCGCAGCGCTTCTCAGCCTGCTTTCAGCGAGAAGACAAACCAAAAAAGCGTTGCCGCGAGAGACACCATGGGTATGCCGAAATTACAGCAGTCACACGACTAATCTACGACTGCTCGCAGAATGACGGCAGATCACTCAACAATTTCATTTCGCCCAACAAACGCACATTTACGTCCGTCCACTCAGCAGTAGCCTTGACGGGATGGGGATCCTATATGTGTAAGGTAAACCTAAAATCCGCTTATCGCCACGTCAGTCTCTCTATGTTTTCGCAACAATTTTACTGGTCTGAAGTGGAAGTTCAATGGCGATTCGTACTACACAAATATGATGGAGACGAACCTCCCGTTGAGAGCTTTCCTAGCCATTGGGATCTCCAACCGGATAACCCAAGGCTCTTGTTGGATGCTCTATCATCAGGGGTTGGATGCTCTATTATCTTCTATCTCGATGAGTTCTTAGTAAAGGCAGAAACGTACGAAGACGCAATAAAAGCATTGGAATACCTCATTCAACTTGTTAGTTTCGCTTGGTTTCTCTATCAGCTAGAAAAAGTGCATTTCTGCTACCCAGTGCCTCCCCTACCTATGAGCTACGATAAACACAGTGGATTACACCATCTGAGTCCCGCAGGGTAAGCTACAGGACACTTGAGTTAAGTGGATGCTGTGTCACCAACCCCAGCAAACGCCTTTCGAAATGTGAGCTTCAGCACTTACTCGATAAGCTGAGCTGGTTTGCACGCGTCGTCCACGTCGTAGGTCCTTCCCTGCACCACATCAATGCAACGTCGTCGCCACGCCGTCCGCACCACCGAGCGCGTTTCAACAGTGGTACGCGTCACAGTGGATATGCCTCGCCTAGCTCAGCAGCAAGTTGACATCAAGAAACTAAACACCGTTTCAGTTCCACCAATCGATGATCGCCACTTCTTGCACACCGCAAACTGGCATTTTTCACAAGCGAAACCTTGACTCTCGCTCGCGATGAACAATAGTTCAATACGAGACACAGTCGCTTGGATATTTTGACAGATATTCCCGTGCTGTGTGTTTCCTATAACATTACGCTGACGGTTTCGTATATCATCAGCCATGTGAACAAGCTCGCGGACGCAATCTCGAGAGTCCTCAGCCTTCTCTGTGCTACTTTCGCTCTCGCGTACATCCCTTTTCGCAGAATTACACAATGGAGAGGAAGGAAAAACTCGCTAGCGTCACCCTAGCCACTTAGTGTTTAGCTACGTTTAAGGTAGAAAAATAGCAGGGAAAACTACAGTTTACCCAAAACGTTCCTACTTTTATTCGAGTTCAGTTGACGGTATTCTGCCTGATTCTATGCGCCATGCTATTCGGACATCATGGCTGAACGGAAGCAGCCACTTAAGAATCCAAGTTTTTTAAACGCATTTCGAGTCATCATAAAGCATTATTGACCAGTATCTGGCCAATAATATTCTAATGTTGAATTGGAATAAGTCACTATGTTTTGTTACATGACTTAACCGGCGCCTCGATTACAAATACACCACATTCTCGGAAATAGGTCCTGGGTGGTACTTCGCTTATATGTTCCGATTTTCGGAGTGGTGTAATTCATAATAGATGACATCTGGAATGGGATCATTGAAAAGTGCTCCTATTTGCGGGGTGGTCCTCTCCCGGTGTGCCGCTGTAATTGAGATATCTATCAACTCATGTGTTCCAGCTAACATTGAAAAATTGCTGAATTACTAAGTCATGCACCAAAGATCGTTAATGCCTTTGATTGCAGATATGTTGTGAATTTAGCTATATTTACAAATTTACAATAAGGATATGCTCGTTGTAGCATTGCTGAATCACACAAGTCATGTATTACAGTGTTTTTATACTCATAGTATTGGGGATATGGAAGTAAGAAGTTATGACTTCATTTTAATAGTATTTCACTGACTTGTGGTATACTTATATTAAATTGCTACATGACTTGGGCGAATACTCAAATCTGGTTGGCCGTTTCCTAAGTCCATATTTTTTAGTGTTTACTAGAACTCAAAAGCCTATGGATATTGCAATTATTTGTAATAAAAATTGACTTGCTTCGAATCTACATAACAATGCTATTGACCAGTTACGCAAAATTTTGACTTAGGTTATGTTACAATATTTTATGTTGACTAACAATCAGTCAATATCTGTTAAATGTTACAGATATTTTCCGGCGTTTAATTATAACCTACGTTATCAACACCGCAGTTTGATTATAATTTATAGTCCCACAAAAGTTTATTTCTGTATAGAATTTCATTGGCGTCCGTGAATTGCAATTTCCCATGCGTTAACATCACTGGGGATATCTTAATCTCAAAGTAATCTCGAGTTTCATCTACACCGCTTCAATAATTAATGTCAACAAGTCCCAAGTGCTATGTCTTTTTAGTTTTACACATTCCCAAATTTGGCATTTAGTTAGAGAAATCTGTCATCGGGGAACATTTACTTGATGCCTGGGGCAATTTAGCTGTTGCCAAGTACCCAGGGAGAGTCGTTCGTTAGGATATAAAGCTGAGTCCAATGACTTAAGATCATCCATTATCGCCCATCACATGGACTTGTCTAGTCCATAACGAGGGCTTACGGCTAAACAGGCCAAGCAATTGGGGGGATTTACAGCGGGGAATTGCTGATAGATTCACCTCATAAGGTCTCGTCAATTTTGAGACAAGACTCCATTACTTCTCTTCACTGCATTAAAGCGAGCGATAAAAGAGGAATCTCGAAGCTTTTAGACAATTTTGCCCTCATGTGACAAAAAAAGTAGAAATGGAAAGGCGTATAAATAACTGTGCCATCTACACAGTGGAGGAAATACAATCCATTGGACTACGTCAAACGCCGAACTAGGTTCGACTGGTTTCAAGGGTGTCTTATTTATGACTTTCCTTTTAACATACAAACTTAATTTTCAGTTCTATCAAAAAGTCATCGCTTTTTTCTTGGTTGTTCCATTTATAAAGTGTTGCGATCCTGACGTTTTTAGTGCAACTCAAAAGTCTCCCCGATAAAATATCGGAATTATATAGAGGAAATAGAAACGGTAAGTGGCGGCACTTGTTGGTCACGTGATGCCTTGAGCTGGATAGAGGGTCTTCTTTTACAGATGAAGAGAGAGAGAGAGAGAGAGAGAGAGAGAGAGAGAGAGAGAGAGAGAGAGAGAGAGAGAGAGAGAGAGAGAGGGAGAAATAACACAAAGTAAAACTTAAATAAATTTTTGAAACGGAACAGGTTCGGGATGAGTTTATATGTGGATTTTAGAGATGGACTTTTTCACAATGCCTGTTAATAACAATAGCACAATAATAATAATAATAATAATAATAATAATAATAATAATAATAATAATAAGAAGAAGAAGAAGAAGAAGAAGAAGAAGAAGAAGAAGAAGAAGGTTTTTTATTCGGATATGGAAAATTGTGACGTCGAATAACTTCTGAAAAATTTTTGGCCGCGTTCTCCAAACTAGCTGTGGGTCTGCTTTGGCCGCAGTGAAGTTTTCTACGTCCTCTGAGGAACGTGTTGGCAGATGGTCCTAAGATAAGTCCATTATCTGTATCATTCTCTAGCTCTCAGCACTTAATCCCTCCAATAGAAGCCCCATAAGAACAAACATTCGCGGAATAATTACATCCAAAAGGTAAATGCATTAAAACTCAATTTCCCTTGATAGATGTTAACAAGATCGGAAATTGGGTTGAAAGCGGGATTAAGCATGTGATTTGTGGTGTCGTTAAAGGATTAGGCGCCCCCTCCATACATCTTCTTCATAATAGAAAGCTACTCATTAATTCTAACTTCACGGCAATGGGTTCTTCTTTTACGACAATAGATTCTGCTTATAAGGGGGTTATTAGTATTCTTGTTTTTTTTATAGCTTTATAACATTTAGTGTGTAAAAGACTTCCGGGAATACTTCGAAACAACAACATCATGAATTTACACACTGCCGTTATCAGATGACGTCACTACTTGGATATTTTTGTTTTGCATGACATGAAGCCAAACATTTATTACGTGCCGTTCCATTAAAAGGACCACTGTGCAGTGCAAATACAATTAAAATAAATAAATAAATAAATAATTAAGAACTAAATATAATAAAACAGTAATACTGAGAATAAAAGGCATCAATAAAATCAAATGTAGACTAAAAATATTTCAATAAATAAAGGGCATTTTTCTGTTCTTTATAATATCACGAAGTAAATGTGAAAATGTGAAATTAATTGCCTTATTTATTGGTTGATAGGAGACAATTTAATTGGACAGTTCATTTTGTTTCTATTCGAGCTGCCATTTTAAATCCAGATACCAGCACTATGTTTATGCAGGGAAAAACCCGAAACCCCGAAATCGAAGAACAAATGAATACAGATTCCAGGACAGTTCTGCATTTAGGTTTACGTTTATGGAGGGAAACCCCGAAATCGAAGAACAAACCTCAGTTCACTTGTCAAAACACATTTCACACACACGCACACACACACACACATATACCATATATACATACATACACACAAACACACATACAGTCACACACACACACATACTGCACCCAGCGTCTGGTTAAAGAAGTGGGTATTATTTCAAACTTAGCACTCTACATTTTAGGGGCCGTTTAAAATTCATGAACACGTATGGTAACCAATTTATACGTGGCTGACCGCCCCTGGTGATATTATCCTGGAGTTTCTGTGTGAGAGATTCTTTTCGAAATTAGGGCCTGTTTGAGGGGCGCCTTTAGTCACTCTCCTTTCTGATCAATAATTGCAGGTCATATTGTTTTCTATGAACAAACTACAAAGCCGATGATTGGAAGATATGTTTTGTTGTTTGACCTTTAATCTTCAAGTATCCATTTCCCAATCACTGCTTTAGAAGAAACTATCACAACAAACCATTGTTTATATGCACCTTTTCGTTGCCATGGTGATCTGGTAGCGATACGCAATTGGCACAAGCAATCTGTTGACTTTTACCATCCGCAAATGTTTTTAATTATTGTGCAATTTTCGCTCTGTGCTTATCTTCATTAGTGTAATTTCGTATCTCTTTACATAGTTTAAAGGCAGTTGTCAGATAGTGGGGAAACAAATTAGGCCGCTAATGTGGAATAATTTTGTAGTAAAATCAAGAATCTCTGATATCTTTTCGTGGGAAAATAATTATTCCTAAATCAATCCTTATTGACTGTACATCAACACGGATCGGTGAAGATGCCCACTGCCCCTCGGGCTACACTCGCGGTAATGGTGTGTGCAATGCTGCGGGACCGGACCTACACACGCCGTGGGGGGGGGGGGGGGGGGGGCATGCACCGAAAGCGCCTGCGGACCAGGGCTACACAGGCCACAATGGGGCTACGCTCAGGCCGGGGCTACACGCACGTTGATGGTATGCACCATGCGGGCCAGGGCTACAAATGCCTGTGGTCTGGTGGGTATATGTACCATAACCTGTGCCCACTGTTGGAGGTGTAACACTCGTATTTAACCCAAGGCGACGTTATTGTTAAAAAGTGTTGCGGCGAAAGTGTGACAGAAATGAAAGGGCGTAGTAGGGAGAAAAAAAGACGTTTCCTTGTTAAAATGTTCCAAAGACGTCAATTAAACGCTGCAACAATCGAAGCTGATAGAAGAACAAATTGCAACATTCTCGAAAAAACTGTAAATAAAATATAAAATGATATAATAATCTTTGGGAACAGGACAAGTGCCACATGGACAAGTGCCACCCGGACAAGTGCCACCAGGAAAACTTTCACCTGGACAGCTGCAACCCCCCCCCCCCTTTCCAAAAAAAAAAAAAAAAAAAAAAAAAGACAAAAACGTTATCAAATAAATTATAAAAAATATTATTTTTTTTTAAATTTTCTATTGTTCTTTTACGATTTAATTGTTTTTTTTTTTCATATGTCGATATGTCGCCTGTTCTATAATTGCAATTAATATATACTTGTGATGGATCGGCCTCATCAAATTCTAATCGATTTCCTCGGAGTGTTGTTGTGTAATTAAAAAAAGAAGAATTTAACACACGCTGGTTGACTTAAAGATGTTTGCACCAAAACCTCTGTAGCGAACTTAGAAAAATCGGTCAAAATGTATCTCGGTGACGTAAATAATGAGGAAATTTACTGTAAATATTGACACAAAAACTTAAGTCATAATTGCACATCAGTATCCTAAGCAAATCGATCACAGTAATATCTTAAATTGCAATTCTAAAATAACTGAAACAGTTGAATAGTTATATTGCACAAGACAGAGGTTATAATTAAACATCAGAAGAACATGATAAGGATATATTAATTGCAATTATGGAACAACCGACAATAAAACAGACATAATTAAACCATGAAAAGTAAGCATTCAACGTTACACAACACCTCCGGATGTCAAGATTGACTATTTTTAAAATTATTTTCTACAAAGAATTATTTTTAAAGCTATTTTATAATATTTATTTTGAGTGGCACATGTTCCTCCTGGGGCACTTGTCCAGATGGCACATCTTTGGGTGCCATATATGTCCAAGACTCTCTATTCATTTAATTGCTTTAAAAGTTAGTGTTAAACAACAAATGCATTGCAGTGTAAGTGGTAACTGCAGCATCAGCAGTAGTTTTATTATTATTATTATTATTATTATTATTATTATTATTAGTAGTAGTAGTAGTACTAGTAGTAGTAGATCAAATAATAATAAAAACAATAGACTTAAGGGACAGCTTTGTGTGCATTGCCAGAAAAGAATGACATGTTTCAAATGGAAGATTCTCTAAAAGGAAACGAAAGAAATCGGTTGAGACGGCCATTTACGGATGAGAGGGCCTCCTCACCCTGACAAGCACTAACTCTACTGTGCTGTGAAGATGAATGGCGACACTAATGAAATGATCTCACGGCTAATAACTTGCTTTGAGGGGGTCAATTTGATAACTATTGCAAGCATATTCCTCCTCAAAGTGTTGCTAAAGGCACTAGTGAATTATCGGATATCCTGTAATATCGCTCAATCACATGTTCAAAGGAGAAATGTGAATTGAGATGCTTAAACCAATTGAAAGTCCTGGCAGGGATGTTAAGTAATGGTGAAATCATAGTTGAATTTCTGGCTTCTAACTAACTGATGTTAGAACGGTGGTAAATAACTGTTTATCAGTAGCAGACGGACAGGTGTGAGTGATTTGGAGAAAGTGTGAACTGTAATTACCATTTAGTATTTTCTAAGAAGTGGCCGAAGACCGTGAAACAACTGTGTTCATTGAACTAAGCACTCCAATATTTGGTATTTGGCCATAATATTTGTAACGCCTGTGAACCGTTTTTTTTTTTTTTTTTTTTTTTTTTTTTTTTGTGGTAAAAAAATGCATGCTTTTAATGCTTGAATTTGTAATGTTGAATGGTAAGAATTTAAAGAGATAATAGTAGAACCGTTGTGGACACACTGGAAAAAACAGTATTGTCTTAAAAATGCTCGTACCCCCTGATTAGCATAACCTATAAATAAATACATCAAACTGCAAAATTGATGAGGAAAAAAGGATCTCAAATAGACGGCATTCCGTCGAGATAAAGATGAATAACTCTTTACGATATTCCCTTGTATTTGTCGGCTATTTCTTTCAACCCACAACTCCAATTTGGGAGGCTGTTTCTTATGTGTCAGTAACATGCCTGTAATTGCAATTTAAGCATCTCTATTGATAGCTAATAAGACCAAAAATGCTGTGATTAACGAGGTGCTTAGGCGTAACAGGCAAAAAACAAACAAACAAACAAACAAATAAATAAATAAACAAGGCACCTTGTTTGCTGAGAGTACTACGTCATACATTTTTGTGTTATCAGCGAAAAGTTTTACGTGCTACCATTATGACGTAATTGCGCTCACGTGACGCTTGACCAATCAAATTGACGGGGCGATATTTATAATCCTGCCAGAATTATTATTGCTCGTTGCAGAACAGTCTTGAGCAAATGCCCCTGTCTATTTTGCCGTCAGATTTATCTCCATGATATATTAACATTTATCAGAATGATACTTAATTTCTTCTGTGCGCAGACTAATGAAACCGAAGCAGGATCCTAAATTCCCATTAACTGTGCAAGTCTTATCTTGTTTTTATAGCGCCTTTTCTCCACAGTAAAACTAATGCATGCACCTACCCTGGTCTTCTTCAGGAGGATGGGGGGGGGGGGGGGGGTCGGGCGGCGGGGGGGGGGGGAGAAGGGCAGGTGTCCGGCTCGTTGGCAGTTTCTGTTTCTCCCCCCCCCTCTCTCTCTCTCTCTCTCTCTCTCTCTCTCTCTCTCTCTCTATCTCTCTCTCTCTTTGTTTCTTTCTTTCACTTCCTTTTTTTCACCATTTCTTTCGTTCTTTTTGGATCAGGTGTGTTGTATTTTTTGCAAATAATATTAACACTCTGGAATATATATATATATATATATATATATATATATATGTATATATATATATAGTAGAACCTCGTTCTGGACAAACCCTGAAATACCGGACAACTGCCAATGTGGACAAGAATGCTCAGCCCCGGTTTTTTCCACATTAGTTTACATGACCCCTGAAATACCGGGACACCTCTATATACCGGACAAAATCCGCCAGTCCCCAGGTATTTTGTCAGTGTAGGCAAGTTTTACTATAATATATATATATATATTATATATATATATATATATATATATATATATATATATATATATATATATATATATATATATATATATATATATATATATATAAATCTCTGATGTGGGAAAACTTTAGTTCTATGTTAATGGCAGCCCAATTGCTGGGGTTCCATTGATCTGCGATAAGGAATATGAGCATTGGTTAATGATTTCAGAATATGGGGGATAAGTATGGAACTTAAAGTTCACAGGTGAAACGAATGCCAGGAATCTCAGAATAACAGAAAAATAATAGCAAGATACGCACATATATTTAAAACAACTTACATTTTGAAAAAACAAAAAGGATTTTCAGGAGACGGTGTCAAGAGGTCGGAAGCTGCATTACCCCTGCACCACAATGGCCTCATTCAAGTCAACATCACTTTCCTATCATAATGCACTCGTAATGCTTGCATTGTGGTCCATCACAGCACAGTGATATCATAATGAGGAGGGGTTTTTTATTTATTTTTATTTTTATTTAATTAATTTTATTTTTTTGGTTAAATATTCTTCTGTTGGCAATATTCGGCATTCTTCGACATCCTGTCAACGTTGTGCCTCCGACCTATTTTCAGCGTCAGAGAGAAGACCTTGTTTCGACCTTACATATGCAACCAAACCCCGACGTTAATCGGACGTCTCGCATCTACCCCACGTCACATGTTCACTAGAATGAAAATGGGTGTGCGTCGTTTTGTTTGGACTTTGGCCTAATTTCAAGGCCACAATGATCGACAGCTTTATCTAGAGGGCGGTCTCATAGTCACTGCTCTTTTTATTCTCTCCCACCCCCCGCAAAAAATAATAAATAAATAAATAAATAAATAAATAAATAAATAAATAAATAAAGTAACCTGGATGCTGTAGTGTTCACTTTGTGGCTTTGTATATAAATTATATAAATTAGAAATATGTCCACTAGTTAGAGTGAACTAACTCTTCCATTTCCGGTGTAGTCCTATTGATGCGATTCTTCATCATAGGGGCCGAGGATGGGGGGCTGGGGTGGGGGGGGGGGGGAGTTTGAAGGTGAAAACAGAATGTCACAATCGATAAGTGGTTCAGTTTGTGGAGTGATCCTATCCTGGGTTTTTGTTGTAATTTTGTAATCTACAAAACGTTCGTGTTACGTTTTAGTTTCCTATCCAGACAATGGCGAAGACGTTTATGGGAAGGCACGGGTCAAGGATTAGCTTGTTTACTTAACTAATGTCATGCGTCAATATTACAATAACCCCGGGGTTTGTTGACGTATCCATAAAATACAGTGTGTCGTCTCAGGTTTTGTGGACGTGCTTTCGATGTGTTTAAATGCGGATTGCTTTGACATTTGAATCAAGTAAATGATTCTACTCGCGGCTATTTGAGTGTTAAAATTCTGCCAAACAGAATGGATATGTACCGTCAATGTTACTCAAGTAGCTGACCATGTTGTTGGTTTAGAATTTTCATGGAGGGCAAAAAAAGAGCGAGAGTGAGTGGAGTGACAGAAAGAGAACGTAGGGAGGGAGGGAGGGAGGGAGGGAGGGAGGGAGGGAGGAAGAGAGGGATGGAGGGAAAGTGAGCAACAGAAAGAGGAGGCAGGGGGAAGGAGAGTGGATGAGTGGAATGAGTGAGTGTGTGAGTGAGAAAAACAGGGGATATATAGTCAGTATAGAGAGAGAGAGAGAGAGAGAGAGAGAGAGAGAGAGAGAGAGAGAGAGAGAGTGAGAGAGAGAGAGAGAGAGATTTATGGATTTATTTCTTAATCCCGTGGCAAATTTAAAGTACATGTCAACGATACGTGTAAGGCACCACCCCAAAAGCGGACAAGCGAAAGTTTGGAAAACACCACCTTTTGACATTTGACCTGCCCGCCTTCTCCCCCCCCCCCCCCCACCCCGTGAATATGAGAGAGTGATATGCACTTGGCATTAGGACAACCCTTAAACCAGGAAGAAAACTGGTCTTGTTTTTCATCTTTCTTCTTTTTTTGCTATTTAACCGGCCAGCTGGCATTTTTTCTATTTTTCTGTTTTTTTTTTTTGTTGTTGAAAATTTGGTAACGTGGCATTTGCCAAAATTCTTCTTATTTTTTTCCCTTTATTTTATGTTTTTGTTTGTTTGTTTGTTTGTTATTTTTTATTTTATTTTTTTTTGTCTTCTTTTGCAAAATAAGGCTTAATGGTTTTATTAAATTTTATTAAATTTATTAAACGTCAAAGCGATCACCGAAGGCTCGAG
>CATKHT010000195.1:0-18486 GCA_949752745.1 Protula sp. h YS-2021
CCACATCGACTTCTACAACTGTCGACTGTCAATGAAGCCTCAAGGCACATTGTGATTCCTCTGCAATTCGACCGTTTTTTTGTTTTTTGTTTTTTTTTTGTTTTGTTTTTTTTTTTTGGCCAATATTTCGGCTAGTTTTTATCAAATCGCCAAATAAAATACAAGCCGGATACGGGAGCTTGAGGAGAACAGTCCTGTAAAATTTCAACGTAAGAGTAACATTTTTTGTTTTCCCAAATTGGCCCGATATCTTGTCCAATTTTGGCCACATCGCCAAAAATTTCAAGTTGTGTGGAAGATAACGCACGGAACATTTCTGCCAAAATTTTGAAGACAATCGGACCAGGAATGTAGGAAGGGTTGTCTTTTAAAAAAAAATTGTTCACACGAATATTAAAGGATGACAGGTGCCCCACAAGTGATGAGTGTAGCCCAGCGACGATGGTCAGCCGGGCATAAAAAACAACAGTTCCAGGAGCCCCCTCCCCCGCTCTCAAGTACATCACAATCAGGTCCAGCAGCCCCCCCCCCCTCTCAAGTACACCACGATCAGGTCCAGCAGCCCCCCCCCTCTCTCAAGTACACCACGATCAGGTCCAAGAGCCCCCGCCCCCCCCCCCGCTCTCAAGTACATCACAATCAGGTCCAGGAGCCCCCCTCCCCCCCGCTCTCAAGTACACCACTATCAGGTCCAAGAGCCCCCTCCTCCCCCCCCCCCGCTCTCAAGTACATCACAATCAGGTCCAGGAGCCCCCCCCCCCGCTCTCAAGTACATCACAATCAGGTCCAGGAGCCCCCCCCCCCTCTCTCAAGTACACCACGATCAGGTCCAGGAGCCCCCGCCCCCCCCCCCCCCCCGCTCTCAAGTACATCACAATCAGGTCCAGGAGCCCCCCTCCCCCTCTCTCAAGTACACCACGATCAGGTCCAGCAGCCCCCTCACCCCCGCTCTCTCAAGCACACCACGATCAGGTCTAGGAGCCCCCCCCGCCCTCTCAAGCACACCACGATCAGGTCCAGAGGCCCCCCCCGCTCTCTCAAGCACACCACGATCAGGTCCAGGAGCACCCCCCCCCCCCTCTCTCAAGTACACCACGATCAGGTCCAGGAGCCCCCGCCCCCCCCCCCGCTCTCAAGTACATCACAATCAGGTCCAGGAGCCCCCCCCTCTCTCAAGTACACCACGATCAGGTCCAGGAGCCCCCCCCCCCCCGCTCTCAAGTACATCACAATCAGGTCCAGGAGCCCCCCTCCCCCTCTCTCAAGTACACCACGATCAGGTCCAAGAGCCCCCTCCTCCCCCCCCCCCCCCGCTCTCAAGTACATCACAATCAGGTCCAGGAGCCCCCCCCCCCCCCCGCTCTCAAGTACATCACAATCAGGTCCAGGAGCCCCCCCCCCCCTCTCTCAAGTACACCACGATCAGGTCCAAGAGCCCCCTCCTCCCCCCCCCCCCGCTCTCAAGTACATCACAATCAGGTCCAGGAGCCCCCCCCCCGCTCTCAAGTACATCACAATCAGGTCCAGGAGCCCCCCCCCCCCCCGCTCTCAAGTACATCACAATCAGGTCCAGGAGCCCCCCCCCTCTCTCAAGTACACCACGATCAGGTCCAGGAGCCCCCCCCCCGCTCTCAAGTACATCACAATCAGGTCCAGGAGCCCCCCTCCCCCTCTCTCAAGTACACCACGATCAGGTCCAAGAGCCCCCTCCTCCCCCCCCCCCCCGCTCTCAAGTACACCACTATCAGGTCCAGGAGCCCCCGCCCCCCCCCCCGCTCTCAAGTACACCACTATCAGGTCCAGGAGCCCCCCCCCTCTCTCAAGTACACCACGATCAGGTCCAAGAGCCCCCTCCTCCCCCCCCCCCGCTCTCAAGTACATCACAATCAGGTCCAGGAGCCCCCGCCCCCCCCCCCCGCTCTCAAGTACATCACAATCAGGTCCAGGAGCCCCCCTCCCCCTCTCTCAAGTACACCACGATCAGGTCCAGGAGTCCCCCCCCCCCCCATCCGTCTCAAGCACATCACGATACACATAATGGTGGCAGACAGACCTGATTTGGAGAGAAAGTGCTTGACCACGGAACTGATGCCACTGGGTGCCACAAAGTCCTTGGTGCCGTCCGACGCTCTGCTGTCCCCTTCCAGAATGCCCTGGAGTGGGGCGATGATGCCGCCCCCTAGCAGTTCTTCATAGTAACTACAAGGAAACAACGAGTTAATAACAACAAAAACAACAACAAAAACAACAACAGCAACAACAAGAACAACAACAACCCTGTGGTCATTGTTTTGCCACCGATTTAAAATAATTATATATATATATATATATATATATATATATATATATATATATATTATATATATATATATTATATATATATATATATATATATATATATATATATATATATATATATATATATATATATATATATATATATACGGGGGAGGGGGGAGGCAAATACACCCACTGTTGAAATAGTATTATAGAAACATTAAAATAAAATCAAATTTCTTCATGTAGAAAAACATCTAGTATCATTTTTTATATTTAAAACATGCAGGAGAAACATTTACCGGGTGACACATCATTTTTATTGCTTTCGCATTTGTATCGCAGCTCGAAATGAGCACCTCAGTCAGGGTAAAAAATGCCGACAATTTCTATGCTTTTAGGCAAGCGTGACTCAGGGTTGTGTGCTTCTCTCACCAATCAATACTATTTTGCCCATTGCCAAGTCATATCAATGAAGTATAAAGGAGAGGCACCGTATGACCAACAACTAAAGAACACATTGAACAAATAAATAGTTACCTTTCGATCATTATTATTTTCATTATCATCATTGTCGCTATTATTATTATGATCATTATTATTATTTTCGTTATTATTATTATTATTATTATTATTATCAGGGTTGGGTTTCTTCCAGTCCAAAAGGTATTCCTTCTGGACAGTCGAAGAAGCCTGGAAGAAACGGTTTTTTTTCGGAAGAAACTGGACGAAACTGGACAAAACTAAAATCGTAGCTGGAAGTTCATTTTATTATCATTCACTCATGTTGTATCTATGGTGCAATATACAAATACATATATAAGCAAAAACTATGCCGCATATCAGTACTATGTACAAGCCACTACTATTAATTTTGCAATTTGAGCATCAGGTTGGCTTTTTTTGTCCCCTGAATTTGATACAACTGGAGGTTCAGTTTTAGATTGTGTCGTTACTGGGACTGACACAGCTCTGCGTTTTCTGGGTGGCGACGGACTACGGTCTCTTTTTCGCGGTGAGTTTGTTTTCGATCGCCGTGTTTGAATCATTATTTACTGCATTTTCCGGTTTGGAACTAGCGCTCCACTTATGATAGTGAATCCTCACTCTGCAAGCCTTAACCGATAAAGTATGATCACATAATTTGCACTTTGCAAAAACTTGTTTATCCTTATTTATTTCTATGAAATGCAGCCAAATTGGGTCTTTGGGTATGCCTCCCTTATACATTCTGATGCCTTGTAATTGTCAACTTTGAATAATAATTTGAGGATTTAAACAGGGCCTTATATACTTAAAAGAGGTTTGGTTGACATCCGGATTAGGTGCGAATCCACACCCTTCATTATCTCAGAGGACTACAGTCAGTGTCGTGCTATAGTATTTTAGACACCCTCTGGCATAGGTGGGTTTTCTTTTGATATTGAGTAGGCAATGCTTTGTATAAATGGCCTTTTCTTTTGATGCTGAGTAACACAATGACTGAGGTTAAAGACAAAGACAAGGCTAACTCAAGTAACAGGCCTAATAACAGGGGTGGTGAGTATGATTAGGCTAGAAAACTGACCAATGGATTTCGTGGCATATGCCATGTAATGCAAACAAGCGTTGAACTGAGCAGATACCCTATTGTGTAGCAAAACTCCACTTGCTGACTTACTAATTGTGTAATCACTCCATTATTGTTGTTGTTGTTGCTACAACTGTTGTTGTTATTATTATTGTCCTTATTATTTATATTTGTTTACTTTTCAACGAGGTGTTTATGGTTGGAGCGTAATTAGAAAGACGGCTTATCACTTCACTTTTACATGTGGATTGTTTTAAATCGAGCGTGGTCTTACAGCCGAGACCCCACAGTCAGTCTGATTGTCTTTTTAAGCTGTATTATGTCCGACTATTGGATAATAATATGCTTTGGATCAATGACTACTGTGCTCTGTGAATGCAATAAAAAAAATAATAAACAAATAAACACGGTCGCCGCGTGTGCTTTTACACAATACAGTCAATCAATATATTTAGCCAGTCATTCTGACACATAAACAAGTAATAAAATAAATAAAATGCCTAGCAACATGTCTTTCTCAATCCCTACGTCATAGCAAAATTAGCGCAACCCGTCATTTTGGCTATTTAGTTTAAAGGTTGAGCAGGCGTACGGCATGGAGCTAAATGCGATATTTCTGAGAAGTCGATACCCATAGGTGAGTAGTTTATATATCCTGGTTAACAAAACACTTGATAACAACTGAAACTATAACTGCCGTCACAGTAAAAGTTTTTACTTTTCTAAACACGAGAAATTTGTTAATATTTTCTTTTTAAAAGTCTTTTTTTTTATTGAGAACCAAAAGGAAGTTATAGGTTAATAAGGGGCTGTCTACAAGGAACGGACGCATAGAACGGTGGAGTCGGGGGAGGGGAGAGGGGGAGGAGGCGAGTGTTAAGACAAGATCAATTTTGCAGATTTATGCAGCTGGCAACGTTAAACCTGAACAAACTTCATGTAAAGTTCCGTTAATCTGAAGTTTGTTTTTTTTATTTTTTTTATCTAGATTCAAATCCATGTATCTCTGGCTTTAAATATTCGGTTATTTTGATCTTCGAACAGGACATAAATGTCTGCTTCCTTACTTGCTTCATATATTTTAATTCAAACTAGAGCTTTGGTGAGGCAGGATCCTCCGTGTAACAGGACATCTTAGTGAAAAGTATAACATTGTATATTGGGATGATATAGGGGGCTCGGTGGTTAAAGACGCTTGCCAGTCATGCAGTTGTGGTTCTTTAGCCAGGGTTCGAATCCCGCTCGTGGCCAGGAATCATGACAACTGGCAAACCCCCCGAGATGTCGGTGTGCCTATGTAGTCCTCTAATACCAAGTTAGAGTTGCATTATTGTTAGGCGTATGTGCCAATAGATAGGGATTTCAGAGACACTATATGGGCACGTCGAAATTATAATAATCCTGAGTTGAAAAAAATTGTAATCAATAATTTCAAAACATGTATGCGCACATTTGAGCAGTTTGTCTGAAAAATCGGTATGTAAAGACTCACTATTATTATTATTATTATTATTATATTGTTAAAGGTTTCTCCCAAAAAAACTCGACTCGTGAAAAGGTCGAAATTTTCACAATTCTTTTTTTTACAAAACTGAAAAATAACCGACCGCTGCACAACTTCACTATATATACTTTCAACCTGTAAGATTTGCTTTGCTTCCGATAAATAGTAATAGATTGATTGATTGATTGATTGGTTTAACGACACTAGCAACCCGTTAGGGTCATATTGTGTCAGGTATATGTTATTGAGAAGGTATATATTAGGTATATATTATAGGGAAGGTGGGGGAGGGGGCGAGATACCAGTAGAACTGGGATAAACCCAGTAGGACTGGTACCCCGAGGGGGGTCGGAATAGATAATCCGGCCTCCCTTTGGGTCAAGGGGCTCCTTTAAAACTAAAGGGTCGGACCCAAGTCAGGCAGTTTAACGTCATGCCCGGGACATAGTAATAGAGATAGCGCGCGAACAAAAGTCGATGCAAAAAACGACTGTGTCCAAAAACGTTAAAACGTTGAAATTTTCACATTTTTTACAAAATCGAAAAATAACCTGCCGTTGCACAACTTCACTATACACATTTTCTTCCTGTAACATTTGGTTTGCTTCCGACAAATAGTAACAGATATCGCGTGAAGAACAAAAGTGCGGACAGACAGACCGACGGACGGATGTGCGAATGGATGTGGCTGCATTATGTGGTAGCATTTGATATGCCTGAAATGAGTTTAATCGGTGGGTCACGGGAAAGATTATTGGAGAATAAAAATACTTACATGGTGGTTTATATTTGCCCGTGCCCTAGTGTGGTTCCCAGCAGGGGTCATTTCAATGTCAATAATGTTTTATGCTTTGTGTGTGTCATTTGTAATCAACGGAATTCTATATGTGGTACTTTACTGTATAAAGATATTTCACAACTTATCTTTCACAACTGTTTTGTATAATTCCCACTTGCAAACCTCGTTTGCAACTGGATATAAGTTTGTAGTTTTTCTGGAATTTTCTGTCCCTTTTTCGTTTTTTTTTCCTGTTTTTTTTTCGTTTGGACGGTTTCCAGAAAACTCCCTCTACAGTTTTGGACCGAGGGAGAGATGAAATTTGGCACACGTATAAAGGGTAACGAGGTCTCGGTGAATCCGCAGTTTTTTTTACCTCAGCGGTCAACGTCAAGGTCAAAGTAAAGTCAAATTGTAAAGTAAATGTTTACTGTCTGTTTGAAAAGAAAAGAAGAATCAATTAGATTATGTTCTAATTTCAAACAAGCCATCCGAAACTTGAGCATGAATCACAACTGTTTTTTGATTAGTGGACAGGAAGTAAATCTATTCAAATTCACGTGTTTTATATCGTATTATAAAGCTAAACTTTCTAATTCAAATGTGAAAAAATATATTTAATATGTGTACAATGGCTTCTGGAATATAATTAATTACCCCCAATGTACTAAAGTGTCATTTTGCACACGGCACGCATAAGAAGTAAAGTCTGAAGTAAAATGAGCTTTTATTTCTTTTTAAATACTGTCTACTGGTTTAATGCAACAAAATTCACTTTATTTGACGCCCGAGTTGTCAGACTAAATATAAAAGGTCTGTTTAAATGAGGGTAAACAACTAAAATCTTTCTTTTGATCCCCCGGCCAAGCCACTAAAATCCCAGTAGGTTCTGAAACACTTCCTATAACACAAGAGAAGGAAATCTATGGAATGGCATTTCCATATTTATTAGGGAATTTTAATATCCAGAATTAAATTTTGATTTCAAAAATTAACTTTTTCATATCAAGAATTAATTTTGATCTAAAAAAGTTCATTTTAATCATATTTTTGACATCTCTAAATGTATTCTTGATCTCAGTAAATATTTACAGATATCAAGAAATATTTATGGATATCAAAAATGATTTAATGATCTCTAAAATTTATTTTTAGATATCAAAAATTCAATTCTTGATAACAAAAGTGAAATATTTGATAGCTAAATCTCAATCTGAGCTCAATAATTTAGTTTCCTTTCATTGATATCAAGATTTATTTCAGATATCATCACTGATCTGTGCTGGCATAAATAAGCTTTCTTTCATTTTTTTACTGTACAAAAAAGAAAAAATTCTTGAGCTCAAAAACTGTGTTGTTATTATTATATTGTTATTATTGCACAACATTTATATTGCGCCTAATCTAAACTAGCTCTAAGCTAGATTTAAAATGATTAAATAATTCTAACACTTAATACTTAATTGACTGGGTAATAACATTTGCAGATGATATAGCTACGTAATACTGAAATCAACACATATAACACAGATCATCAACTACTGTAATATTAAAGCCAATCAAACTTTAAAAGCTTTCTTGAACAGATGTGTTTTTAATAATGTTTTGAACACAGGTAAACTACTGGCACTCCGCACATCAATCGGTAAGCGGTGCCAAAGAACCGGAGGGCAGTTCTGAAATGCTCTGCTACTACAGCTGTTATAAATTTTGTTTGCAGTTAAGGAAACGGAGTCACATGATTTTAATCCCTGTCGTGGAACATATGGCACAACCAGATCACAGAGATATTCAGGCACAGAGTTGTGTAAACATTTAAAAGCAAAAAGTAAAATTTTAAAAATGATCCGTTCATTAACAGGAAGCCAGTGAAGGGACATGAGTAAAGGGGATGGGTCAGTTCTTATGCAGTGAATATCACCCGTGCGGCGGCGTTCTGCACGTTTTGTAGACGCTTTTTGTCAGACTCATGTATTCCGTATAACAAACTGTTTGAATAGTCAAGCCTTGAAATAACACAGACATGTATGAGACTCTTTGCTGCATCCTGTCTTAATAACGCCGAATATGGGATATATTTCGAGTGTAATAGGTAGCTGCTTTGATTTTGGCATTCACAAATTTATCCATTTGAAGAATTGAGTCAAGCAAAACCCCTAAATTTTTCACAGATGACGCTGTCATGATAGTCGAATCGCCAATGGTTAGCGTAAGATTACCTAATTGTGTTAGGTTATAGCGGGATCCGAACACACGATAAATTCCGTTTTATCGTCCTTTAAGCTGAGCATACTAGTTAGCATCCACGCTTTGATGTCTTTTACACATAATTCAGATATCATCACTGATCTGTACTGGCATAAATAAGCTTTCTTTCATTTTTTTACTGTACAAAAAAGAAGTAATTCTTGAGCTCAAAAACTGTGTTGTTATTATTATATTGTTATTGTTGCACAACATTTATATTGCGCCTAATCTAAACTAGCTCTAAGCTAGATTTAAAATGATTAAATAATTCTAACACTTAATACTTAATTGACTGGGTAATAACATTTGCAGATGATATAGCTACGTAATACTGAAATCAACACATATAACACAGATCATCAACTACTGTAATATTAAAGCCAATCAAACTTTAAAAGCTTTCTTGAACAGATGTGTTTTTAATAATGTTTTGAACACAGGTAAACTACTGGCACTCCGCACATCAATCGGTAAGCGGTGCCAAAGAACCGGAGGGCAGTTTTGAAATGCTCTGCTACCACAGCTGTTATAAATTTTGTTTGCAGTTAAGGAAACGGAGTCACATGATTTTAATCCCTGTCGTGGAACATATGGCACAACCAGATCACAGAGATATTCAGGCACAGAGTTGTGTAAACATTTAAAAGCAAAAAGTAAAATTTTAAAAATGATACGTTCATTAACAGGAAGCCAGTGAAGGGACATGAGTAAAGGGGATAGGTCAGTTCTTATGCAGTGAATATCACCCGTGCGGCGGCGTTCTGCACGTTTTGTAGACGCTTTTTGTCAGGCTCATGTATTCCGTATAACAAACTGTTTGAATAGTCAAGCCTTGAAATAACACAGAGATGTATGAGACTCTTTGCTGCATCCTGTCTTAATAACGACGAATACGGGATATATTTCGAGTGTAATAGGTAGCTGCTTTGATTTTGGCATTCACAAATTTATCCATTTGAAGAATTGAGTCAAGCAAAACCCCTAAATTTTTCACAGATGACGCTGTCATGATAGTCGAATCGCCAATGGTTAGCGTAAGATTACCTAATTGTGTTAGGTTATAGCGGGATCCGAACACACGATAAATTCCGTTGTATCGTCCTTTAAACTGAGCATACTAGTTAGCATCCACGCTTTGATGTCTTTTACACATAATTCCAGTTTTTCAATCACAGAACGGTGGCTATTTTTTTCGGTCAAATGTGATATAAATCTGACTATCGTCAGCGTATAAGTGATAAAATACATTGTGCTGAGAAGCAACGTCAGCTAAGGACGTTACATAAAGCGAAAACAGAAGCACGTTACATAAAGCGAAAACAGAACTGGGCCAAGCACAGAGCCCTGGGGAAAGCCAAAGTCTAAAATATTTTCTTCAGATACTGAGTTTAATATTTTCACGCGCGTTGGTTAAATACTTTATCCACATTAAGGATGTATGAATAAATCGAAATCGGCTTTCGAGTCTCTCAAAAAGGATTGGATGGTGGATCGTGCCGACGGCCGCACTCAAGTCTAACATGACTAGTGCGAGCAATGTGACGATTTATAGCCTCCACTTTATCATTGTTGACATTAAGTAAGGTTCTCATTAGAATGCATGGCACGATAAGCTGATTGGTAGCAACTGGACAGAGAGTGGGTTTGGAGTTAGCTATTTATCCTTTTAGCAAAAATGCGTTCAGTCAACTTGGAAATAAAACTAAGATTAGCAACTGGGCGAAACATATTCGGATCCAGAGTGGACTTTTTTAAGCAAAGGATTTATAAAGGCACAT
The DNA here is from genome assembly GCA_949752745.1 of Protula sp. h YS-2021. Lineage (NCBI taxonomy): Eukaryota > Metazoa > Annelida > Polychaeta > Sabellida > Serpulidae > Protula > Protula sp. h YS-2021. The sequence continues at coordinate 10,155 of CATKHT010000195.1, forward strand.
TTAAAACTGTCTTGCACTTCACATTGCTCAAGAGATACATTCACTATTTGGGTAAGAAACTGTATGAAGTCTTGCTTTCTAGATTTCAAAAGCCAAGTAGGGAGGGGATCTAAGGAACATGTTGCAGATACACATTTATCTATGATTTCAGTAATTTCTTCTTCAGTTGCTGGAATAAAGGATAATAATGTAGACGGTACATATCTAGGATGCACATAGGAGCGTATTTGATCTGTCACAACTTGCCTTTGCTCACAGGAAATATCATTACGTATTTTGATAATCTTATCGACGAAATATTCGCAGAAGACGTCTGGGAGGGATTCTGGAGGGATATTATTGGGTAGAGGTGATGGTTTATTCCAGTTGAGAATATCCTTTGTGACCTGGAAAAGACGCTTCTAGTCATTCTCACACTGTAAAACGCGTTGTGAGAAGAACTCCGTTTTGGCATTGATAATGAGATGATTGACAAAATCGCATTGTCTCTTATGTCAATTTATCCTTATCAAGTCCGGACTCATGCAGCTTTCGTTCCATTCTGGGGCGGATTACTTTGGCATGTCTGATATTGGCATTACACCATTTCCTATTTGGCCTATGATATCCTTTGCAACAATAGGGGCATGGCTGTCAAGCAATTTTGAGGTTTCACAGTTATATAGGTGAGACAGGTCGGACACATCCTCTATCTTTTGATAATCAATTGATTTAATACCGGCTCCGAATGATTCGAGATCGATGCTTTTGAATTTGCGGTAAGATATACGGTTAACTATTGGGTTGCGTTTTTGTTTGGCTAGTGTAAACTTAATTAAACTATGGTCGGATATGTTTGGGTGATGGACACTGACACTATTTTTGAGCAGATCAGGGTTTGAGACGATGACGGGATCCAATATGTGGTCACTTAAGTGTGCCGGTTCACGGACAACCTGGGCGAGGCCGCTGGACTCAAGAACTGAGTTAAATCGTAGCGTTTCGGTGTGAAATTCATCTTCAATGTGTATATTAATGTCCCCGCCAATTACTAATATCAATTATTAAAGTATTCATCTCCAAAATTTAATTGATGATTCGTCAATCTATATAAATATGTGTCTCCCTTGAGATTTTTTAAGTTTGTAAAATAATTTTTTGACTTCCAAGATAAATTTCTGCCATTTAAAATTCAATTATTGATAGCAAAATATGAATTACAGTGATATACTGATATCCTTAATTATATTTTGATATCAAAAATAAGCATTAAATGTTAAAACGGCATTCCACTGAAATCGACCGGTCTGCCGGATGTGTGAAAATTTGAAGATACCCGAAATCAGAAAAGAAAAAACACTGCTAGAACATTATATATAAAAGCTACATACTACGCTTGATTGGAAACCACTGGATAGAACTAGAGATGTGGTGTTCACAAACCACTTGGTATGGCAAATCGCATCTAAATTTTCAAAGTCCCGCAGTGACTTTGAGCAACGACACAGGGTCACCAAAACCTACTCAGCGCTAGAATATTATATATAGAAGCTGCATATAAACTTTGACTGACCTCCGCTTAGTAGAACTTGAGATATGGTGTTCACAATCATAGCGTGACGCACAGAATGACGGATGAACTGACAGACGAATGGACAGACGGGCCAGTCAAAAATATGTCCCTCCCGACCACGTCGGGTCATAACTATGTAGTAAAACTTTGCAATCGCGGCTCGCGCGTTCGCATGCTCAAAAAAGAAGCATTCCGAACGCTTCAAACAAGTGTTATGGTCATATAAACAAGACTTTTCCCATGTCCTAAGCAAAAGAAAGTGGTGCTCACTCACTTCAGATTGAAGCACACAACAGTCGCTAATTGTCTGAGGTCATCAGATAGAGGTGTACGAAAGGGGTGTACGATACAGATGTGTACGAAAGAGGGGAGTATGATATATTAAAGCACTTCAAATTAAACGTGATCGACTGTATACACGACGCGGGGCTTTGGAGGGGGGGGGGGTGTGGAGCTAACACGTATCAGATTGACGCGCCCTAGTAAGTCCTTTATATCTGGTGATGATCTTTTGATTTGGTGATGGTTACCTGGTTACTTATGCACACATAACAGATTGCTATGAGTAAAATTACATCAAGGAAGTAACATCGAAAATAAATAAAGAGAAGAGTCATCGTGTGATTTAATCGCTGCTGAATAAAAGATTAACTTTTAAAACTGTCAAAGTGTATAGAAAAAAATACGGACCTGTGAATATTTTCTGTCGTTTTGGTTAAAGATCTTTGTGAATTTTAAAAGAATGGGTAAAATTGTTCAAAATATGTAGAGTACACTCAAACAGAACTTATGAAAAAAAATGTGCTGAAGAAATTATTTTCTTTCTTGCAGAGTACAGAACAATGGCTGCCAAAAGCCTGCGAGGAGCAAAGGCACGAAAGGTAAACATTTATGCTAAATAAATAAACATGAAATTAGAGCGGCCAGTGCACACAAAACATAAGAATACAGGTCTATACAGGAACCCCTCGTTAAATCGTCCTCGGTTAATTCGTACCCCCGGTTAATTCGTACCAAATTCTTCGGTCCTAAGTTTGGGACCTACTGGTTCCTATGGAAAAGTACGAATTAACAAGGGTTCAGATAATTCGTTAGTTAGTTATATGATTTGTTTAACGAAACGGCCCACCCTTAGCGGCTTACATTGTGTCAAAACATGTCAATAATCAGAGACTAGAAGACAATATTACAAGTTAAAATAAAGGTAAGTCAAAACCGTGTATATTATAAAATCAAAAAATAAAACAGCGACTAGAAATACTGATACAGGTTGCTTTCTTTTCAAAGGTTCATAACAGATAAAAGATTAAAAATGTGCGTTGGATATTAAAGCAGTGTTCAATCTTAAAGCATATAAAAGCAAATAATATAAATACTAAAAATACTGATACAGGTTTGTTTCTTTTAGAAACTGTATTATTTTACATGGTTGTATTTTATCAAATAACTCGGTCACGGAACTGACACTAAAATAACGGGAACGAATGTCTTGCAAGTCTATGCAGTTTATCAAAATATGTCTTACTGTATATCTCTCTTGGCAACCCGGACATTCGGGTGGCAGTTTGCCTCGAAGCAGGTATTTATGTGTAGTATACGTAGGCCCTATTCTGACTCTACGTATTACCATGTCATCCCGAACAATGTTTAGGGATGGTAATTTGCGTTCCACAACCGGATTAATTTGATACAGTTTATTGTTGATCTGTTCATCCCAATACTGTTGCCATTTGTCCTTTACATATCCAGAAATATGCACTTTGTAATCTGACGATGGGATAAGAAATTCAGAATTTTGAATATCTAGGGCCTCTTTAGCAGCTTTATTAGCTGCTTCGTTGCCTGGGATTCCTACGTGGCTTGGAACCCAACAAAACCGTATTACCTTTCCCGCCCTTACAGCTTCGTCATGTTTTTCTACTAGGTCCAAGATCACAGGATTTGATATTTTCAAGTTTTCTATTGATTCTAGTACTGACATGGAGTCAACACAAAACATAAAATTTTTGTAACGACTAATTTTGACAATCTGCATGCCTAGCTGGAGAGCTCTGACTTCGGCAGTGAAAATTGATGACCCATCTAGGAGTCTGGTTTTCAAAATATTGTTCTCTGTGACAACTGATGCCGCAGCTTTGTCATCAAGTTTAGAACCATCAGTATAGATAAAGTGGTAGTTTTGGTAAACTTCCTTAAGTTCTGCGAACTTTGATCGGAACACACAGGGGTTAGTTTGTTCTTTTGGGAATTTGGATAGCGTTTTCAATACTGAAGGCTTAACTATTTTCCATTTAGGGTAGTTCGATACTCTGTAGCTGGCAATGAGCTCAACGCTGATCCCCGTCCGAGCCAAAAACGACTTGATGGGTGGGGTTTTGTCTGTAAGCGTACAGTTTTACAGCGTATTGCAGAGCTAGTTTCAATCGGCTTCAACGTGCAAGCTGTCAGCCGGAGAGGTTCTAAAATCGTTTAAACATAGTCTGAGACCCTGGATTTGTATCAGGTCAAGCATCTTCAGATATGATGATCTAGCTGAGCCATAGATTATGCTACCATAATCCAACCTCGATCTGATTAGGGATCTATACAACATAAGTTTAGTGTCCCTGTCTGCTCCCCAGTCCTGAGCGGATATGACCTTCAGCAAATTTAGTGCCTTTTGGCACTTTCTTTTCAACTCTGTTATGTGTGGAATAAAACTGAGTTTGGAATCGAGTTAGTTAGTTAGTTAGTTATTTGATTGGTTTAACGACACCGCCAACCTATTGCAGGTCATATTGTGTCATTCCTGGTAATTTTGTCGAATTTATACTTTATTGGAATCGAGGATCAGTCCTAAGTTTTTGATTTGTTTTACAACTGGCATTTCAGTGTAAGAACTATATAGAATCGGTTCGTCATGCTGTTTACGTTTCTTACATAAATGCATACAGGCCGTTTTTGTTTGAGAAAATTTAAAACCGTTTTTATTCGCCCAGTCTTGAAGGGAGTTGATGTTTTGTTGGAGACGACGTTGTATTAAATTCATACTTTTGCCTCTGCAAGAGATGGCGAAATCATCAACAGAGTGAACTATCCATAGCCTGTTTTACGGTATCCCTTATACTATTAACTTTAATCAGAAATAGTAGAATTGAAAGGATACATCCTTGTGGGAAGCCTTCTTCCTGTTCAAAGTATTCTGAGAATATTGTACCAAGACGAAACGACGATCATCTAAAAAACTCTTTATAAATTTGGGTAGCCTACCCCGGAGCCCCAAATTAAACATGTCCTTGAGTACTCCGTACTTCCACGCTGTATTATATGCTTTTTCCATGTCGAAAAAGACTGCGACTGCGACCTAACAATTTTTATTTTTTTGCCAATTTCTAGAAAAAAACAAAGAAAATACAACTTGTAAGACATGAGATTGACAAACTCCTCAAACTTAGTTGATTGCACAATAAAACAGTGACATTATAGTATAAATACGACTTAATTGCGTACGTGTAGGGATTAGTACTACACCACCCACTCAGCAGCCATGTGGCGTGCCCCTGTCATTACCTACTCCGGAGTAGTACGTGGCTGCTGCTTCTATACTCCAGTCTCATGTCTCACTTGCTACAATACCTACTGCGGAGTTTGCTATAAAAACTGAATATTACTCAGATATTTACATCTCATCGTCAAAGAACTCAAACGAAAATGTCAAAAAGCACTCAATCCCCTAAGAGTAATATCGGCCCATGACTGGGGCGCTGATCGGGATACAAAACTTATGCTTTACCGAGCCTTGATACGGTCTAGATTAGACCATGGCAGCATTGTCTATGGATCAGCAAGACCTCCATACCTAAAAATGTTAGACCTGATACAAAATCAAGGTTTACGACTGTGTCTAAACGCTTTTAGAACATCACCAGCAGAAAGCCTCCATGTGGAGGCCATTGAGCAGCCGCTAAACATTCGTCGCTATGCAGTACACAACAAAGCTTTATGCAAATAAGAAGAATCCCACCTACAACTCAGTCTTTGGATCAGATTTTTCTCGCTTCCATGAAAGAGACCCTACCGTAATACCTCCATTTGGAGCGAGAGTTCAGCCTCACCTCGATAATGCTGACCTCACCATAGAGTCAATTGCAAAATACAGAGTACCAAAACTACCACAGTGGAAACTCACCAAACCTGTGGTAATAAAGAACCTTTCGGTATGTGCAAAGGAAACAACTAGCCCCTTTCTATTTCGAACAAACTTTGCAGAGCTCAAGGAAGAATTTAAAGACTACCATTTCGTCTACACGGACGACTCAAAGCTCGTCAACAAATCGGCTGCTTCCGTTGTAACTGAAAATAACACCTTGAAAACAAGACTTCCAAATGGTTCCTCTATTGTCTCAGCCGAAATTAAAGCTCTACATCTCGCTATCCAGATAGTGAAGATCAGTCAATACAAAAAGTTTATGTTGTGCGTGGACTCCATGTCCGTACTGCAATCCATTTAAAACCTACAAATATCAAACCCACTTAATCTTGACCTTCTGGAAAGGTATGACGAGGCCACCAAAGCTGGCAAAGACATAGTGTTCTGCTGGGTTTCAAGTCACGTGGGTATCCGAGGAAACGAGATAGCCGACAAAACTGCAAAAGAGGCTCTAAATGATAATTGTATCGATATGCTAATACCAGCCTCCGATTTTAAATATCACATAACAAGATACACAAAAAGATTGTGGCAAGAAAGATGGAACAAACAAAGAAACAACAAGCTGTATCAAACAAACCCGTTAGTCGGACAAAAGCCCCCGCCACTTAACAGTGTGCGAGATGAAATGGTTTACCATAGAGCCAGAATAGGACATACATATATCACCCACAAACATCTTTTAAGAGGCGAGCTGGCATCCCCAGCGTAGTACAACTATGCTTAGATTACAAAGGAGCACAAAAATGGGGAGGCGGGGGTGAGGGTTGTTCACGTTATGCACCTTTCTCGATTTTCTATACGAGCTTAAAAATGTTTAACCAAAATCGTACGACTTATCCGAGGAATAACTACACCAAGATTGAAGTCGATCCGACTTTCCGCTATCGACATTGCTTAATAACAGATAATTTTTACGTGATGATGCTTTCCTTAGTTTCACTACAGGCGTCAAAAGCTCAAACAGTCGTCTGACTGAACCATGGAATATCCAAATAAAATTTTAAGTCGACATGACTTTCCGTTATCGAGACATTGTGCATACAAGATCTGGTTTAAAATATATACGTATTTTACGTGATAACGTCATACGCCACATTCGTTCGTGCTACTCGCGAAAAACAGAATCTTTCGGACCTACCAAGCATCAGTCTCACCAAGTTTCAACTTTCAATGATGTTCAGCGGCTGAGAAATTTCGCACACAAAATTCTTACGCTATGACGTCATACGCCTGCCCTTATGACGTGACATGCGTGAAAAGTTAAAAGCACCGTCCGACTGATCCAAATTATACCCATATAAAATTTGAAGCCGACAGGACTTTGTTATCGAGATATTTTGCACACAAGATCTTGTTCAAAATATATTAATATTTTACGTGATGACGTCATACGCCGCATTCGTTCGTTCTACTAGCAAAAGAAAATTTGCAGAATCTTTCCGACCTATCAAGCAGCAATCCCACCAAGTTTAAACTTTCTCCGCTGTTCAGCGACTGAGAAATTTATTTTTACGTAATGACGTCACACACCTGCCCTAATCATGTGACATACATGAAAAGTTGAGAGAACCGTTCAATTTAACCAAGGAATAAATCGATCAAGTTTGAAGTTGATGCAACGCACACAACATTTTGTTCACAAGAGATACACACACATGTACACACACACAAGTCAACATATACAGAACGTACTGTATGTCTCAAATTGGTCGGGAAGACATAATTACCGCAGAAATAGTACTTGACCTTAATACGTCATAGCAACAAGGTTCTCAAGTGACAGTGGCCAGGTGCCGTCGCAGTAACAAGGCACGAACTGGCACTGCGATTCTACCAAAATACGGCGGACATTTGGCGAAATTTTAATTCCATTATTAACGTCTTTCTGTATCCTCAACACCAATTTCGTTCAAGGTTGTAATCTAGCTTGTGTTTATTCCAACAACAACATCGTGGCAAACACGATGCTAAGGTGCCTTCGAGTGTCAATGCGAGATGTGTACAATTTTTATCTGAAGAAAAAACATCACTGTGTCTACATTTATGAAAGGCTGTGCCTTGGAATTTTTGAGAGCTTAACTGGACAAAATCTCGATTCAAAATGTGTAATTATTTATCAACTTTTTCATCCCGATTTGACACTCTTTTGCCGGACCTGTTATTTTCGACACAAAAAGAAAAAACTGTTCAGTAATCGAGGTGAAAACTTCACCTTGTTTTTCGATGCTGTGGCATCGCGCAGCATTGCGTACGTTCTGTTATTTCTGCCAAACCAGTCCTGGATCAATCTTGTGGGCACGCTAATGAACTTCTCTATTAGTCTAATTCAGCAAGTTATTTGGCTATAGATACAGCTTGTAATTTCTTATGTAACTGTAACAACATGACGAAAGAAATAAAGAGAACTGTCCATTTATGAAGGAAAATAACAGGACATTGCCCGACACAAAAACAAATAGTCAAGGTGAAAAATTGTACCATTTTTATGATACTGTGACACGTACTTGCGTAGATTTTTAAAGGTTCTTATCAATTTATTTCTCCAGAACGAAAGTCCACGGGCATCTGTAATTGACGAATGCGAGTAT
>CATKHT010000196.1:0-64364 GCA_949752745.1 Protula sp. h YS-2021
TTCAAATAAATAAATATGGAAAAATCACAATTTCGAGGGGGGTGGTCGACCGAAAAAATGAAAAATGTTCAGAATCGTCTGAAACGGTTAAATATACAAAAATCACAATTTCGAGGGGGGGGGTGGTCGACCGAAAAAATGAAAAATGTTCAGAATCGTCTGAAACGGATAAATATGCAAAAATCACAATTTCGAGGGGGGGGGGGGGTGGTCGACCCAAAAAAATGAAAAATGTTCAGAATCGTCTGAAACGGATAAATATGCAAAAATCACAATTTCGAGGGGGGGGGGGGTGGTCGACCCAAAAAATGAAAAATGTTCAGAATCGTCTGAAACGGATAAATATGCATCTAGCGGTGAAGTTAAATAGTCTGCCAAATGGTATTCATCCGCGAAGAAGCACTGCAATGGTGAAATTTTCAGTCAACTATAACGAAAGTTATAACGAAAGTTATCACAATTTTAAGTTAAAATGGCGGTAAAAATGCATACAGCCAGCTGCGCAAATAGCCTATGATCATGTTAAAACTTTACATAAAACTGAATCAAATGGTGAAATTTTCATTTAAATCGACTAAGTATAACGAAAGGTATTGTTTTACAAAGTTTCAATTAAGCAAATAACCAAAGCTTGTTTACAAAGTTTGTTTACAAAGTTTGTTTACAAATTTTCAATTATGTAAATAAGTCAAGTTTGTTTACAAAGTTTGCTTACAAATTTTGTTTATAAAGTTTGTTTACAAATTGTGTTTACAAATTTTGTTTATAAAGTTTGTTTACAAAGTTTGTTTACAAATTTTGTTTATAAAGTTTGTTTATAAAGTTTGTTTACAAAGTTTCAATTATGCAAATAACTAAAGTTTGTTTACAAAGTTTGTTTACAAAGTTTGTTTACAAATTTTCAATTATGTAAATAAGTCAAGTTTGTTTACAAAGTTTGCTTACAAATTTTGTTTATAAAGTTTGTTTACAAATTTTGTTTACAAATTTTGTTTATAAAGTTTGTTTACAAAGTTTGTTTACAAATTTTGTTTATAAAGTTTGTTTATAAAGTTTGTTTCCACAGTTTGTTTACAAAGTTTGTTTACAAAGTTTCAATTATGCAAATAACTAAAGTTTGTTTACAAAGTTCACTTTTTATTTATAAAGTTTCAATAAACACTTACCGAAATAGTTGTCACTGGATGCCATCCCTTGATCTGATGTGATCCAATTGTAGTTCTACAACTTGTACTTCCTTGCTCCACTCACCGAAATGACTGTCACTGCTGTATGCTCATCCCTTATATACCCCTCTGATGGAACTGAAGCTGACTTTACAGAATTTTGCTCGCCTAGGGGGGGGGGGGAGGGGGGGGTCGGTACATAGTATGTCCTGGGGGGGGGGTGGTCGACCGAAAAAATGAAAAATGTTCAGAATCGTCTGAAACGGATAAATATGCCAAAATCACAATTTCGAGGGGGGGGGGGGTGGTCGACCCAAAAAAAATGAAAAATGTTCAGAATCGTCTGAAACGGATAAATATGCCAAAATCACAATTTCGAGGGGGGGGGGGGTGGTCGACCCAAAAAAAATGAAAAATGTTCAGAATCGTCTGAAACGGATAAATATGCCAAAATCACAATTTCGAGGGGGGGGGGGGGGGGTGGTCGACCCAAAAAAAATGAAAAATGTTCAGAATCGTCTGAAACGGATAAATATGCCAAAATCACAATTTCGAGGGGGGGGGGGGTGGTCGACCCAAAAAAAATGAAAAATGTTCAGAATCGTCTGAAACGGATAAATATGCAAAAATCACAATTTCGAGGGGGGGGGGGTGGTCGACCGAAAAAATGAAAAATGTTCAGAATCGTCTGAAACGGATAAATATGGAAAAATCACAATTTCGAGGGGGGGGGGGGTGGTCGACCGAAAAAATGAAAAATGTTCAGAATCGTCTGAAACGGTTAAATATACAAAAATCACAATTTCGAGGGGGGGGGTGGTCGACCGAAAAAATGAAAAATGTTCAGAATCGTCTGAAACGGATAAATATGCAAAAATCACAATTTCGAGGGGGGGGGGGGTGGTCGACCCAAAAAAATGAAAAATGTTCAGAATCGTCTGAAACGGATAAATATGCAAAAATCACAATTTCGAGGGGGGGGGGGTGGTCGACCGAAAAAATGAAAAATGTTCAGAATCGTCTGAAACGGATAAATATGCAAAAATCACAATTTCGAGGGGGGGGGGGGTGGTCGACCCAAAAAAATGAAAAATGTTCAGAATCGTCTGAAACGGATAAATATGCAAAAATCACAATTTCGAGGGGGGGGGGGGTGGTCGACCGAAAAAATGAAAAATGTTCAGAATCGTCTGAAACGGATAAATATGCAAAAATCACAATTTCGAGGGGGGGGGGGGTGGTCGACCCAAAAAAATGAAAAATGTTCAGAATCGTCTGAAACGGATAAATATGCAAAAATCACAATTTCGAGGGGGGGGGGTGGTCGACCCAAAAAAATGAAAAATGTTCAGAATCGTCTGAAACGGATAAATATGCAAAAATCACAATTTCGAGGGGGGGGGGGGGTGGTCGACCGAAAAAATGAAAAATGTTCAGAATCGTCTGAAACGGATAAATATGCAAAAATCACAATTTCGAGGGGGGGTGGGGGGTCGACTCAAAAAATGAAAAATGTTCAGAATCGTCTGAAACGGATAAATATGCAAAAATCACAATTTCGAGGGGGGGGGGGGGGGTCGACCTTTTTAGGGTCTGTTGCCATGGTTACACTGATTGACAGGTGGAGTTCGTTGACTTCATGATGATTGACTCGGCCAACACTATCAAGCAACTTTCGCTCCAGACTTTCGCTCCAGACTTTCGCTCCAGACAGTATGACGTCATCATGACGTCATTATAACCTCATGGATGGCCGCGCCTATCCTAACGCTTATCGTGACTTCCGCTCCAGACAACACTTCCGCTCCAGACAACACTTCCGCTCCAGACACCACTTCCGGTCCAGACGCTATGACGTCACTTCCAGACATGATGACGTCACTTCCAGACAGTATGACGTCATAAAGTGCGCTGGAACCCCTCTTTCTACACTACTCTCTCAGAACCCGTAACAGTCTTTGTGTTGAGATGCTAACTGGGCGTTTTTAAGCGAACTAGGAACATTATTTAAGATAACCGGGATGTTCTTAAAGTAACTTTCTTTACCGTCTTTGCACTATCGACAACAAGGGTTGCCGGGGACTCAGTTTTATTGCAGAGCAGACTTTTTGGCTTACGGTATAAGTCTTGAACTTGTCTGTCACGACTGCGCTTGTTACCGGAACCGGCATTTCCTATAGAAGCGAAAATTTCGTAAACTTGTCGACAATTGGCAGGAAGTGTCTATCGTCTACCACAAACGGATCGGTCCCAATATGGATCCATTTGTGTGAAGATAATTCCTGCGGTTGCAAAAGCTGCCACTAATTAGCCCGTTGGAACTCTTCAGAGAACTAACACGAACTGCACACCTTTTTTACATCTTTGTTAATATTCTGCCAGTAACACGATTCTCTCGCCAGATATCGGATTTTTTATACCTTGGTGCGATTTATGGAGCTGTTGTAGGATTTCAGTTGTGAGGGATCTCGGAATTATCACCTGTTGAACTTGAACAGGACGACTCCTTTTACAGCTATTTCGTCACCATATGACCAGAGCACACGTAGGCCAGTAGGAACCTCCTTAATCGATCTGGCCAGCCTTGGTACACAACATCTTTGAGAGAGTTAAGGACGGGACATCTCGCTGTTTCGTCACAGACAGAGAGCTATCTCTTTGGCGAGAAGTGAATTATGGCTATTTCTTGTAGAACATCTGGTTTAATGTCTACATCAACAGAGTCAATTTTCTTTAACATTCGACAAACGGTAAAAAGCGTCTGCTAAAACATCTTGCTGCCATGTCGATATACCACGTCAAAACTGTACCCTTGAACACAGAACAACATGCTCTGTAATCTAACTGGAGCTTAAAATATAATCTTTTCACAGATTTTAACTAGAGGCTTGTGGTCAGTTATAATGACGAAATATCTTGCCGTAGAGGAGTGATGGAAGTTTTCACAGCCAAAATTGATTGCCAGCATTTCACGTTCTATGTTGGAATCACGGCTTTGTGTGTCTGTAAGGAATTTCGAAGCGAAACCCATGGGTCTGCCGTCTTGTATGATTGCTGCTCCTAACCCTTTTAGCGATGCATTGACTTCAATTGATACACTTTTCTGGGTGTCGAAGTTTCTGAGCGTAGACTCATTTGAAACAGCAATTTTGAATGCGTCATGGGTGCTTTGATGATTTAATGGTGAGGATTCCTTGAGGACTTAGGCATGAATTGTGCGAGATATGTTATCATTCCTAAGAAACGTCGTAGCTCATCTTTACCGGTAGAGTTCGTCAAATCGCGAATACCGCTTACTTTTGAGAGTCAGGCTTGATACCTTTTGTAGTGTACAAATTTCCAAAACCGTTACACTTGGCTGTTTTATGAAACGCTTATTACTGTTAAACACCAGACCACGTTACTCAGTTCAATTCATCAGTGCCATGAGGTCACAATCGTGTTCTTCTTCGGTTTTACCGAACACTACGACATCGTCGGCAATGCTGGCTACACCAGTCAGGCCCTCCGGAGTTGGTACATCTCCTGCTGGTAGTCGTCTTAGGCATTTCTCAGTCCAAATGGCATGCGTTGGAAAAAATGTCCTCTAAGGAGCTTCGAAAGATAGAGCAAGAAGTTAGCTGTCTGGATCATGCTTATAAATTTCAATATTCCGCCTTAGCATGAAGCTTAAAGAAGTGTTTGGCGCGGCTTAATTATTGTGAGGGCGATTGAGTGCAGCGTTTAGGCGAGTAGGATCAACACATCTAAAGTATTTAATTTCTTAATACTCATTATTATGAGCAAAGTATCATGTAGACGTAAAAGCCATCACTATGGTTTTTCAATGTATTAAACCTTGGTTATCGGGATCCATAATAAAAATATCTTTGGAACACAGCCTGTCAACCAACCGACCAATCAGCGCACGCTGTAGTTCCTATCATGTGACTGACCCATGTGACTTATCGTACCAGAATGATGGGGAGGTGGGTGGGTACAATTAGAGTGATGGCTTCTATGTCTACAAGATATATTACTGATAAAAATGAGTATAACAAGTTATATGCTTCAGTTTTAATTTCGAAAATATCAGCTTGTAGACTACAAAGCCATCACTATGGGAAACTTGAACTGGTTTTGGAACTGAATACACAATGCTGGTTGACACTTTGTCTACAAGACATTACATCGTACAGAAGGCAGAAATAAAAGAAATAGATCAGATTTTTTCTTTTAATTTTAGCGGGTTCTCACCCCGTATTGCCTATTCAATAACAATAAACAACATTCAGTGTAGTTCACCACGAAGTACCCATCATGAAATACAATTAAGCCCGATCAAACTAACATTATCATACGAGCGAACGTTTCCCCCTTTTTACAAAGAAAGGACCGTGATAAAACCGACACACAATAAAATGCAAGTGTTGCCGACCCGTCGCAGCAGCAATTACACCATGCGCAAAACCACACTGTCCAAAAAATCAGACCATGGTACAAGAGGACCGGCAAGAGAACAGTCAACTGAAGGATCAGTTGCCACCCAGTCGCTGTAAATCCGAGCTGCGAATCAAGGCAAAGTGTACTTAATGGAGTTCTTCTTCTTATAAGACTTCTCGCCACCCAACTGCTGGGGAGTCCTGCAAGAAGGAGCCCTATTATGAATCACTGATTCAGCAGAAACAAAGGGATCAAGACTATGCACATTATTCAACGTATCAGTTGTATATTCTTGCAAATAGTGATTAATAAAAGTGTTAGGCGATACCCAATTACCAATCCGCAACAATTCACACATTGACACACCATTAGCATTGTGCAAGGAATGCGCCACATGTCTGACCTGATGAGCTTTAATGGACAATCGCTTCTGAATTACTTCTTCAGGTTCTTTATTTATATCATCGCATGCTAACAATATTGTTTTTTATATAATTCAAAATTGGCGCTTTAGACAAATCTTCCGTAATACTACGCATGAAAGATATAAACAAACGACGCTGCAACGGGCTGAGATAGGCAGCCGATCGTTTCATGTACTCGCGTAGGAGGGAGGCTAGGCATAATGAGCTTTGTCGATACCGCCACGTGACCGTACACCCGGAAGGCCGGTATCAGAATCTACTTAAACGAATCGAAGCCTTAGTGACAATGTGTGTCTTACCCAAAAAGGACGGCAATGGTTCCAAAACCACCGCCTACTACGAACTATTAACTTGACTAGCAGAGTTTTGCAAGGTATGTATTTCCAAAGCCGTTAGCTTCGGCTTTTACCCGAAGCTAATGCCACGAGAAACACACACTTCAGGGTAAGAAGCTTGTCCGAAATAATAGAATGATGGAAAAGTGGCAATGTGAGATATTTCAAAACAAGTGACAAATCCCAATAAACCATCGTCCTATCAGCAATAGGTCGCTCCAACTGAAAAGACCTAACGAAATCCGACAAGACTTCACAGGATCACAAATCATAACCTGATGTTCGCTTCAAAATGAAGGTGAGAGCTGAGTGATTCGTCAAAATAAATCTGACCGAAACCCTTCTGACCTCAAACAAATACAGAAAGAAGTCGTCTGCTACCACTGTCGTAGCAGCTCCAGGATCGATGCCCCGGTCCAGACACCACGCTTCGAACAAACGCCAATATGATAAGTACATCTTGTTCGTAGAGTCCTTATAAATTCTATCCATTCTCTGGAGAATCCGATGAGAAAACCCCTCCGATTTCAGGAAGGAAAACTTATGCACCAAAGTTTCAGTCGAAACAACCAATGAGGTAGACAGCTACACTCCAGGGGAACTGGAAGACTCGGTAACCGCATCAACAAAGGAATCAAGGCAGTTCTGGAAGATATGAAGCTAACAGCAGGAGACGCTGTAGCCTCTCTTGCCAAACCTTGGTAAGAACCTTCATCATGAGAAGGGACCATGGGAATACAAACACTACCTGCGGTGGCCACTGACACAGCAACGCACCGATTGCTATTGCGGCCACATCCTTACAGATAGACATGTACGCCGGAAGACGATGATTGGGACGATTGGCAAATAGATCAAATACGACCGAACCGTCTGATTGTCTATCAGAAATTGAACCACGTGACCATCGAGAAATGTTCGCAGAGTCTGACAAGCTATCAAAACCGCTTTCATTTTCAGGACATTGATATGCAATCACTGTTCGTGGCTGAATCAACAACCGTTCCACATATGACCCTGGAAAACTACGCCCCATCCTGTATATGAAGCGTCCGTCTGCACTTGCTTCGATGGTGCCGGGAGGAAAAAGGGGACTCTAATAGAAAGATTTGTTTGCCTGGACCACCGATCCAGATCCCTGAGAGCCAACAACGGCAGTCTTATGCGATGACCGGGCAACCCACCCCGCCTCACTGCCTTCAGAACTACCTGCTGAAACTCCCGAATATGACACCTGCCTAGCTCGACCGTCTTTTCCGTTGCCACAAGCAAACCTAGGAGAGACTCCAACTGTGCCATCCGAGGCTTGGCTGTGGAAAAGCTCTGGCGTGCACGAAATATAACAATTCCCCCTCAGAAACTCTATTTTCTGACACGGAACCAACTCGGACTTCTTGCGATTGACCAGTAAGCCTAAAACCTCGCACTGATCCAACAGAAGACTCAACTGGGTTAGAAGCACCTGCCTGTCGGCACTTACTAACTTTTACAGCTTGCAGCTTTACCACCTTAAAACATTAATGACAAATGAGAAGCTCATTCCGCTAGCGAAATATTAAACACTTTACAAAAATTAAAACGCAAAAATACTTCATTCAGTGGGTTATTTCTTCAATAACATATTGCAAACAGCACAGCTTGAATACGTCTTATAACCGAGTAGTGTTTGGTTGTTGTTGACTTAAAGTTTTATTGACTGATCAGGCATACGCCTTGTTATATATTTACGCAGTGAGAGCTCGCACAAAGCTATGCTGTATGCTGTGCTACGCATTTACTTGCAAAAAATACACTTTTTCACATGGCGTTTTAACAAAGAAAACGAAAGCAAAGACGAAAATAAAAAGTGACATGCACATGTTCAGATCAAGCTCTTCATAAGTCCCAAGTTTCATGGTCGTAGGGCCCATAGTGTCAGAGAAGAAGAAGACACAAAAAAAAAACGGAAAAAGTGTCAAGAAGAAAAAAGGACGAATTTTGCTCGCACAAATTCATATAACCCTTGCAAGCCAAAGGCTTTTCAAGTGTTAACGAGCATTGTTAACGCGAGCTGTGTTATCACCGGAGAGCGCCTATTCTTTGTATAAGAAATCGTTATGCAAGCTCTCTGTGGGAATCGAACCCACAATAGCATACAACGTTAAGTATTTAAATCTAATAAAATTGCCTGGCTGCTTGTGTTATCTTTTCGACTAGTTTCATTTGTGTAACAAACACAACAAATGTGATAGGAGCCCAATTAAAAATCTAAGAACTATAACAGTTTAGAATAGATTCAAAATAATTTCAAAAAATGTAATTTTTTTTTATTTTTGGCGGATTAGACTAAAATATTGTTACGGCTATTCTAGACAGAACAAAAGTCAAACCATAATGTTCAAAGACATTCTGACTAGCTGATAGAAAGACTACAGGCGGAATTTCTACCTAGAGAACATTGATGTCGAATTTCAAAACAATCGGACAGCAATGAAAAATTGTTTTCATACACATATAACTGGACGATAGATAGTCCATTAGTTACAGACATAATTCACTGACGAATGTAGGCTTAGCTTAAACATGTACAGGGTAAGGGGGAGCAAATGGTTACAATAGATCCAAATTAGTGAAATTGAGAAGTCTCTTCCGCAGCAAAATACAATTTTATTTGCAATATACCGCAAAATAAACAATTTTTGATTCGCGAGCGCTAGCAAATGTGCATCTGGCTTATCAAGTTTAATCAAATGTTAACATTTTGTTATCACTAATTATGATCTACTCTAACCATTTCCTCTCCCTCTAGGTGAAGAAGCATTGTATGTACATACAGACGACAGATGATCTCATTCATGCGATAAGACCACCTCGGCATTATCCATCCTCAGAAAATATGAAGTTGACCCCTTTAAACTAAACAATGGAAGATATAGTGACATCCAGTGCATTAAATTGCAAACGGTCGTGTAGTTCCAGATGACTCCCCTCCACAGAGTCTGGGTTGGAAAGGTGGCTGTACTAAAGTCACTAGGAATTAACGGTTATGAGCATTGCTTGGTCAATAATACAACTGATTATACAGGTAAAAAGTGACAGTCCAGAGATAAAGACGAAACAGATTTGACGAGGATGCGCGTGTCGCCAGCGAAACTGACTTAGACTGTCAGGCACGAAGGCAACAGTTATACAAAATTATCATATAAACAAAGAAGACCACATCACTATTTTTGAAGATACAGTGCTAGCAAAAGCAGTCGGCGTAGTCATTGCTCTCAATTCTTTTCAAGCAATTCAAGCGGTCCTTCGGTAACTGATACAAAAACCCCTGAATCCCGAAATGTCCAGTAAGTGCAAAATATCTTTCTTCTTGGAAAGCCAACTCAGCAAGAGCAACGAACAGATTGCCTCTGGTGCGTCAAAGCGAATCCTTTGTTTCTGTATTTTACAACTGAAAGGTACATCCATCAACGTATCCCCTGATTAGACAACCTGTTGTATTGAAATACCAGAAACAACAATTCGTCAACACTTGTGAAACTGAAACTTACCTATTTCTTTTTTGTGCATCGTTTTTAATGACATAACTATGGGATAAGCTCTCGCTACAGCTTGAAGTTTATTTCACCGAATCTGCCAACACAAGACTGAGGCTAAAAGAACTAACGAGTAGTTTCTGAAAAATCAGTAGTGAGCCTGCTCGACTTTTTAGGACTTAATTAGCCCATGTAAAACTAAGGAATTTGTCGACATTCGGAAAGCGCTGCGGTTTCGGGCTCGAGAACTCAAGAGTTTTGGATAATGTTAAGTTACAACTATGCTGGGTGTTGTGTACGTGGCAATTTGGTGGAACTGTAGAAAGACACAATGATAAATTGCTTATTTTGCCGCAATGTTTATTTATGTTTATCTGGATATGCTCTCGCTGTCGAACTCGAAAGACGCTCTTATCTAAGACTAATAGGTAAACTATTAACTAAGTGTTACGTTTGTTCTGCTTGTAGAGAAACCCGGCAAAGTGTCGAGCAATATGGGAGGACGTTTAACATTGTTTTGACATTGCCTGTTTTTTTGTGTGTGGCCGATGAACACAAGAAAAAAAAACACCGCTTTTAGTTTCTTCCTTTATTTAACAATAACATTCGTCTTCACACACGTGACAACAACTCATAACCCGAACAGCTGACTCAAAAAGGGGAAATACTAGCGAGAACGCCCCAAGCAGAAACAAAGCAATAACAAAAACACGTTAAGTAATGCGATACTAGGGTTCTTTCGTACTGACAATAGAGAGCTCTAACACATAGTGAAGACCTGGCACCCTTCGACCCTGTGCTAAATGTAGCGATTCTCTATCAACAGAGAAACAGACAAACAGACATATTAATAATAAGTTTTAAAAAGTATAATAATAAGTTACTTACTCGCCTTTACGATTGCTATCCTTCAACTATATAAATTATAATATCCATATAACTATAACTACATGTACTCCTAGCTGCTTGGAACACTTAGCAACATTGCTAGAACTTTTCTTTAATTTACTGACGTTGCTCTCCAAAACATTACGATAAGACCCATTACGGAGTTTCACAAACTCCGGTCTTCTAAACACACCAAACTATGCTCGCACTGCTCTTCTAACTTCTTTTCTCTTCAATAATCTGCCTTAAATTCTTCGCTCTTCAAGGCTTTTATGAGATGTATGCTACTTTTACGTTTCAGTGAGTATTTATAACAAATTAAGCGTCAGAGGTCACGTGACTTGATTTCTTACGATTCTGATTGGCGAATGTTCACTCCTATTTGTGGACCAACTTTTTTATTTTGTCATTTTTACTCGTTTTTATAGGGGCGAAAAGTATTCACGAAAGAAAACTAAATTACATACTTATAGAAACTGAACCAAAACTTAAACTTGGCAAAAGGATCATAAGTTATTGAGTTATCGCTTAAAGAAAAGGCGACACCAATATGAAAACCCCTTGCTCCTGCTTTGTAACAAGGGTAGTAAAAACCGATATTAAATAACACCGTGTGATATTAAAACAACTTAAAATTGAATATGTGACATAAAATAGAGTATTTTCATTTTAACATTAAACAAGGCGCGATTGAAAAAAAAACAGAAAAAGCTGAAGCTAAAAGCTACTTTACAGACGCTTATAAAAGCTGAAACCAAGTTGAACACAACACTGGCCCAAGACAAACTATGTTACGCACAATGGTACAACATTTAGGTTAAATACAGCTTTGTTATTTCAAGTTAAAACGGCCCGGACTGGAATGGAGCGAAACTACATTGCTGACCACGTGATTCGAATTTGCGCACTTATGATTGGCCAGCTTGGCCAGCTTTTTGCTCCTCTAGAAAATTTCGCGCCCTTTTTGACACTAGAACGCTAGAAAGAAGCAAACTTGCAAAACACTCAGAACTTAATTCTATTTTTAAGAATTAAACAACTGCAATAGCATACATTCATACATACGATAAAAAGTTGATTTTGATGATGAAAACATTGTAATTTTGGTATAAAACGAAGTACCGCTTCACTGCACTGCTGCTAACTATTTGTAAACGAGACAAATGCTCCTGCTATTTGAACAAACTTCTAAACAATAAAAAAGTTTGAATTCGCCCAACGGGTGAAATACGTTCGATCAACGTCAAATACATTCGAACAACGTCAAGACTTTCAAAAAAGTCGATCATACGTCAAAACCAAAAATGCACTACGAAACGTTTGCAACAAAATTAATTTTCCCTGAACACCCAGAGGCGTTTACACTGCTACTGCCTTTTAATTTAAGTCTTTGTCTGATTACAAAACAAAGCAAAATTGTGTCTTTAAAAATATATCTGAACCCAGACATAATTACTTACCAGCATGACTTAACTTGTCGACTTAAATTATACTAAAGAATCACTAAATAGCTGTTTCGAAGGGTTTTTGAGTAAAATCAGTTATCTCTAAGATTTTTATGAAAATTACTCATGTTAGATTTATATTTCTGTCCTTCACTGATAACGTAAGGGAGGTTTACGTATTTTTAAAGTGATTATATTTACCACACTACAGCGGCTGATTTATTTTTAATCACTTGATCTGTAACTTTAGCTTTACTGAAAACTTTAAGAAGCGTAGTACCTTCATAACAGCAAAGAAGAAATATTAATTATGATTTAAATAAATAAAATAATATCATATCTTTACCAATTACTGTGAAATAACTTAGCTAAGCTGAATCACACAAAACATCAAAGTTAGTCCTCAAATCAATACTTCTTGGGCGGTCTTATAGAACGACCTGATCGCAACTGCGCGATTCCAACACCAGAGGTATCAGTTTTTATTGCAGTGGAAGGTTTTAAATGTCCGTAAAAATCAGGAATTTCAACTAATTTCTCTTGTATTGAGTAGTGTTCATTTTTCTTTGATTTCAAATTTGATTTCAATCAATGTTCCATGCATTCCGCGAGGCCATTGCTTGGTTTATAAACGATGGTAGCTTTGTAAACAATTCCATGTAATTTCTTGAATGTGTTAAAATGGAAGTTAGCATTGCCGATACAAACCACATCACCATAAGCACTAAACAGTTCTTGCAACACTTTTTTGTTTGGGATGCGGTGATTTTATCTATGATGGGTATTTCGGGCCATCTTGAATGTGCACCAACGATGTTGATGAACATATGACTTGAAATGGACCCGAAGTCGATGTGTATTCTTTTGCAAGATTGTTTTTGCCATTCCTAGGGCTGAACAAGCTTCTCTTACTTGTCGAGACTTAGATTGATCCGAATTTGCGTCTTTTGATAGTTTTGACTTCTTCTTAGTCTTATATCTACGCTTAATGTGACAGTTCTAACCACAGTTGTGGTAGGCCTCTTCCTTAAAACGGCAATAGTTATCGCTGTGGTTGTCTCTTCCAAACCTGAAGCAGCGACTTTCTCCAACCTGATGGCTATCTTTTTGGTCTACTTGCACGTCAGGTTCTTCTCTGAGAGCAGACTCTCAAGTGTGTCTTTACTGTTTATTCCACACACAGGCTGACCCCATAAATGCCCTACCACCCTATTAGCGAACTCGTTCACTCAACTTGTGAAGCACTCGCAAGAAGTCCGTCATGTCAAATGTCTATGCCTTTGGCGATACCGCTTACCAATCACATTTAACTTGGACTTGGCATGAGGTAATCTTCCAAGAGCGTACTTAGCTGCTCAAAGCTCTTGGTCAAGCAAAAGGAATTGACACTATTAAAAGGTGGCAATGTTTCGACTTCCATGAACAATCAAAACCCAACGTTAATCAGATGTCGTACGCGAAGCTAAAACTACTGGATTATATTTTATGGTTGGAAATTTGCACATAATGCTAAAATATAACTTTTTCAAACGAAAACCTCATTTAATACTGTGAACGGCTCTTTTGTGGATAATGTCTTTTGTTAATTTAATCAGTTATAGAGGCTTAAGCAAGGAGATTGACATACACTGGGACCCCCATTTTGAATGGGCATGTTACATAATTCAAGTGTGTAAATAATTGTTTTAGAAATTCTTCCACAAGAAAATGCATAGCAAAAACAACATGGCCTTTTTTTCATGAAGCATGAAACATTCAATAAGCATGAATTCCCTATTTTTCACATAAAACGCCCAAGATTTGCAATGTATGAATCTTTCAGAATGTCAAGCTACAAAAATCGAAATATCAGTAAAATAGTATTTCTCATAGATGTATAATGCAACAGCAAACATGCTTGGTTGTTGTCAGTCGCTCAATAAATGTCAAGTGTAGAGAAAAATAATCAAGTGTTGCAACATCTCGCTTGATAATGTCATGCTGTATTAGTAGTCAAAGGCTTAATGCCATCTCAACCTTTAGTATGCGATATTGCACAGCGAATTACAGTTTTCGTGAACCAAAATATTGGAAAAGTGATCCATACGTCAACCAGCCTTTGTAAAGTTATCTCACAGAAGATTAAACCATCACTGAGAGTGCAAAGAATTATTTTATTATACATACCATACGGGATTTCAAAGAGCTAACAGACAATGTTACTCTACAACATTTCAAAATACATGGCATGTTTAGGATAATTCATACTTACGGAAGAAATGAAAGGTCTTATAAGATAGGTAATGGGTTGTTATACGTAGCATTATTATGCTCACAGTAATAATGAATTTTATAGTATTCAACTAAAAGTAAATCCATATAACTTTAAGAGCACACCCAATAACGGTTATCACCTCACTACGCTGGCATTGTTTCATTAACTGCATTTGTAAAAATAAAGTTTATAAACAGTGTTTAGGGCTTTTTCATGTTTATATCAGTACATATTTTTACCAATGATATTTTGATATGTTTTAACAGCTTTTGTTGAAAAACACTAAAACTCCGATATAAATAGGAATTATATTTTCGTTGCTTGTTGTTTTCAAGAAAATGAACGTATTCGGATTATTTATCTCATTGACATGCCCTTTTATATTTGGAACCAAGGGAAACATAAATCCTACATATAATACAATTTATTATATAATATATAATTTTATTTCACACAATGGACATGTAACGTTTGGTTTCAATTCTCATGTGTATCAATTTGTCAATATTATTAGTTTACGACTATTTTTGAACGGAGAGCAGTTTCAATTAAAGTGAGGAATGTAACCATTTTGAAGAAATAATTATAAAATTGAGGTGTGACATTATAAAATTACTTTGAAACCAATTACAGTTCAGTTTGCATGTGTTATATGCCATATGCAAGGCATATTTTATTTTGGGTTGTTAGAAGTTTCCCATAAGTATAGTCAACAATACAAGAGACAGAGTACTAAGTTATACAGCTAGCTGTTTCGTTATTGTGTTTTAGGCTGCTTCACTGTATGTAAGCAAAGAGATGATGGAATTTCAAATTTTTGTCAGCACCGAGAAGGCAGCCGTTGTAGATTGGTTCGCTCCACTTCTTGCAATGTTGCCTTTGGTCTTGTTTTAATACTTTCAAGTGTTTTTATTGCATCACTCACATTAAAGAATTATGTGAAAAGTAACTCATCCCTGCTTATTCCTTTTCTTTTGGCCGCAGGTAATTTTTCATGTTATTTTTTTTATTATGATCTAACAGCATTATTTCATGGGGAGTAACATTTGAAATTCAAGCATGTAGGGGGATACAAATAAGAGTACTTGTAACATGTGATATTATTTTATCCGAAATTAATAATACACTCTTTGCAAAGGTATATAACGTTTAAGAAAACCTTCTGATCAACTACAATAAGTACAATTGTGCTACCTTTAATGATCATTGCATTATTGCAGATACATTATTGATTACTGCAGGTGTTCTGATAATTATCAAAGCTTTGTTGAGGCAAAACAACACCAACAGCAACCCTGAACAAACGACCGACGAGAACTTCGTAAGTAATTTAAACACAACTTTCTCAGCGGTTTTGAATAAACCTGTTTTATTTAAAATATTGGTACTTTACATTAAAAAATGTTTACTTTCTGGTTTGCTACTGAATTTTCTTTTAACTTATATTTTTGTAATAATATGTCATTACTACCCTTTTACAGGAAGCAGTTCAAAGTGTTGGAGCTGATTCTGTGTTGCACCTTCGGTAATTTTCTTTTTAATTTTAACACATGTGCGGCAATTTTCAATTTTTCAAGAAAGTATTTTTCGTTTGCAAACTGTGGAACATTTCACAGATTTATATGCTGTATGGTTTTCTTGTTATCATTACCATTACTATGTGTTCGTTGACATGAGTGTAAACCTTGGATCTTTTAGAAAATTCAAGAAAAAGCGCCAACTTTTTCAGGAAAGTTAAGAGAGCATTTAAACGAAATTTAAAAATAAACTGGTATAAGTAACTTAAGTGTTAGTATTAGGAAAAGTAACTTGCTCTAGAGGTTTATGCATATAAAGCATCTTTTAATGTGTATGTTTTGCAAGTTGACTAATTTTACATTTTAGCTAGTTACTTCGAAGTAAAAAATACTACTCTCTACATGCCCTCAGTTGCTTAAAAGTATTTTTGACAAAATATCTGGGAATTTCCTCATGTTTTTGTTAAACACGTGGAGGACTTAAATAAAGTCAAGAAAACAGATTAGGTTTCAGAATTGTTAAGCATGTTTGTCCATACCACAAAAAAACAGTTTTCTTGGATATTTATTCGGAACCCTTATTACATGCTTTCAAACTCGAGAAATATCAAAGGAATAAGCAAAATAGCTTTATGGGACATTATATTTGAGAATATACAAGGAGAACCAAATATGGAAAAGCTTCAAAAGGTTATCCATCGCTTTGAGTTTAATTCATTAAGAAACATTTAGAATATATTTGGTTTTTTTTCGTTGTCTTT
Source organism: Protula sp. h YS-2021 (assembly GCA_949752745.1). NCBI lineage: Eukaryota > Metazoa > Annelida > Polychaeta > Sabellida > Serpulidae > Protula > Protula sp. h YS-2021. Next base: position 16,729 of record CATKHT010000196.1, read on the forward strand.
TTAATAAATATTTGATAACTAAGTGATGGAGAATTAGTGAAAATCAACAGTCGTTAAAGGACCCATATGTAACGCAACAAATAGCGGAACTGTTATTATGCAGGGTGCAATGCAAATTGAAATAGAAAACTAAAATAACTCTGTTTCAGTCAACATAATTATTGGCATGTTGAATAAAAAGATTTCACAAAACAGGTGTATAAAAATAATACATTTAAATTCTATAAAACTCTCTAAACAAGTTTAGCCTGTATAAAGTTCACTGTTGAGTATAAGCAAAACACGTTATCCAATTTGACATTGAGCAGTTATAAAATGTTGTAAAGCTACACACCGTTGTATAGCCTGTACACTAGAAATTTAATTTAAAATCAGCAAATTACTCAAAATGTGCTTTTCAACTCCTAATCAATGTTAATAATCTTAAATCTTGACATTAAGAGATAACGAGATATTTGTTTACTTTAATCAAGGAGAATATTTTTAGTTAAAGAATGTCTCTCAAAGTTTAATGGTGATGTGACACGGCAAGCATTGACAATTGTAGAGATTAAAATGCCAGGCAAATGTTTAAGTGCAGATCACTCTGCCTATTTACTGGTCATTAAAACCACTATGTCAGTTAAAAGTTGACTGCTTATTACACTTGGGTTTTGAGAATTCTGAAAGTTTATTGAATTCGATATATATATCAGTCCGATTCCCTTTCTGCATCTATTAAGGAAGTGTGGGTGATTCCTCACAGCACAAAAGTTAGCATTCATGCCGATCGTTCCACTATGCATAACGTACACACAGCTATAGTGCATGTGCTGTAAGATTGTCTTTAAGTAATACCGGAAGCCTCAGTGCTGTTGTCTGCATGTACAGAGTTCAAATTTAATTTTTTTGCTTTGTTGTCGAACTTTATTGTTCATAAATGTTCTAAGTTCCGTAAGTAAAATTGGCCATTTGTTTTGTGTTGTTTCTACTACATATCTGTTAGGACAGAGATGCTGCCGCTCATCTTAGATTTTATACTATTTTACAACATTTATAACAAAATGAAATTTTAGATACTGGTCTGCTATAATCCTAAACCGAATTATCATGTAGGGAAAATTTTAGCGGAAGCACACAAATATCTTGCATTAGTCTCTTTGCACACGCATTGCAATTTTTACATACGCGAGTCGTGCCTTTGAGGCCTTTGATCGAAGAAATAACCCACCTTTATTTTCTTTACATATTGTGTGTTTTTTTCTGTTTTTAAAATCTACAATCTAAAAGAGATTTACTTTGTATAAATATTTTATCACCATCTTTGTTTCATTTCGCCAAACATGGTGATCAAATACACATAAATTTTATCAGAAATATCTTGCATTAGACTCTTTGCTCACGCATTGAAATATTTACATGCGAGTCCTGCCTTTGAGGGCTTTGATCGAAGAAATAAACCACCTTTATTTTCTTCACATATTGTGTGTTTTTTGTTTTTAAAATCTCCAATCTAAAAGAAATTTACTTTGTATAATTATTTTGTCATCATATTTGTTTCATTTCGTCATTTTAAGTGGTCTGATAAAACGTTTCCTTTAACTTACAAATGACTTTTTCCTTGAATTGTTTTTTTTTTCAGAACAGCTTCTGCACAGCAGGATACTACGAGGCAAAGCGGAGTAATTGTGTTAAACAGTTCTTCGTTATTACTTAATCCAACAGCTTTAGCAACAGTTGAATTGCCACGATACTGCGAAATTGATAGTATTACTCCACCACCAAAATATAAAGACGTGTTTTGTAAGGATGCAAATCAAATTGAAAACAGATGCTCAGGTGACTGTTCTGATAATTCATTACTTCCAGGAGAGCAAAATCCTACTGCCATAACCTCACATAAAACATAACCATAAAGTCAGACCACCATAAATTAAAATAATACAAAGAAGATTAATGACAAGGCATTGTTCATGAAAATGCCTTTCTATTAAGGACATAGCAAGTTTGTCAAAATTCTTCTTTGCAAAGCCACCGATAGAACGCCACCGATATTCCTTTCAATGCGGCATTTTACCAGGTTGAAACAAATACGCTCAAACATATCTATAAAAGACTGACTGGAATAACATAAAACTACTAACCTAATATAAATCAGCTCAAGGCGTCCAAACAACGCAGCATGACATTTTGGCAGTTTTACCGTTAACAAATATTTGTAAAATGATATCCTATTTTAAATATAAAAAAATAAATGTGAAATAGCTATCCAGGAAAGTTGGAGCCTTTTTCAAGATGGTGAAAACAGTTTTAACGTTAACAAGTAGTGATAAAAGGATATCCAATTTTAAACATAAAAAAATAAATGTGAAATAGCTACCCATGGTTTAGTAGTAGCAATAAAGCATAAGCCATTGCACAGCCAACTACCTAACCATCTGATATCATAAAGGTTAACAAGAAATAATGCTTTTGAAATATATGATAATATTACTATTAATTTGGATATTCTCAGTAATTACTTAAGCTTTGGGTTTACATCAATGATATTACCATTAAAAGCAACAATCTGGTATGGTAGATTTAATTAAAATTAAGTCAAATTGTTCTTGATATATGTAGTTAATGATGGGTTCACTATTACTATTAAACTAATATTTGAATTTACATTCTGAACTTAGGGCTGTATGTTGTTCTAATAGTCTGATTTTGAAGATACATAAGGCACTCAGGCAGATAACGGTTAATTTCCATCCCCAAACCTACATCGCCTAAACACCATACTGCATATTTTCCTGATAATTTTCAAAATATTACATCTGTCATCTATCATTTACATCTATTGCTCATGTGTTTCCTGTCAGATGTAATCTGAATAAATTGCTAGGAAAGTACCTAAAATTTAATCATAGACGTTGTGGTTTTTTAGTGTTTGCCAAATGTCAGTCACTTAAAATGTTCTTTTACTGTACACAAAACAGTTCGTAACCACAGAGAAAGAGTTTTATATATATATATATATATATATATATATATATATATATATATATATATATATATATATATATATATATATATATATATATATATATATATATATATATATATAAAATATATATATATAAAATAATCCTCTTCTGTGTCCTTCACCATTGTGCACTTTAACTACATTATTTAGCATATGTTGTTTTACTGTGAAAATTTGTTTTGTTTCCATTTTTTGAAGTGCATTCCGTGTATGTTTTGTCTGGAGGTTTTGTCTGAATTTCATGTAACAGTAAAATACATGAGAAACATTTTAAATTACAATTTTAAATGTGATATTGCACTGTTCTTTTCATAATAATCAACTGTCAATACATTTACTTGTTTAAGTTTAGTTTAAATCAAACATGCTCAGTATGTGAAACTTCTATTTGAAACTTCTACATGGAAATAGAATTTGAATTACCAGTGGGAACAATCTTGGCGATCGGAACTGACAAGTTTTTCACCCTTTGAATATATACAGTATATACAGTAGTTGTCCAAATTCAGTTCATTCATTCATACGTAATCCCACTGCTGTTCTGGTGTTGTGTCTTCGTAATCTTCGTAATCTTCGTAAGTTCTTTATTTCGCCTTCTGTGTTTGCATATCCATGCTAACAAACTTAACAATAAATACAAGATCGTACCTATAATATCCTTAAAAATAATAAAATATCTAAAATGTACAGCAATTGCTTGGTGAAGTTCAAAACGAAATATGCAATGCAAATACTTGGAATATGCATTTAGGCTGATAGTTTCTTAAATCAATGAACTGAACTGAATTAAAGTTAAATGTTTGAATGTTTGTTTCAGGAGGTGAATAGCGGCAAAACTAAAACAACCGAACAACGGCATATGCAACATCCAGCACTCTGCAAACTCATATTTACACAAATAATTAACTTTTCATGTGCGAAGAGGCAACCTATCTTTTACAGAATGTTTTACGAGATTGGAGACTACTACGCTATAGCTTTACATAAATGATAATGATATTACAACAATTTTATAATTCCAGTAAACATTGCGACGTTCCAGCAAAGTTTGATACACGTCGCAAATGACATTGGATAATCGCCCGCTGTTGGTTAATTATGGAAATCGAAAGATACTCTCTCTACCAAAGATAGATAAACATCAATAATTGGACATCTTAAAAACGCTGCGGGCGGGTTGCAAATGTAAATAAAGAACGCCCATCTCTCGACGTTATGAAGACGAATTTCGACATCTGTATAACGTATATTTTCCAAGCCTTGGCTGCGACCAAAAGCAACATCAAAGCCAGACTGTTTAATCAATATTGTACCAAAGACGTTGATTAGTCGTTAATCAATATTGTATCAAAGACATGGATTAGAATTTATTCTACGGTTGTGATCAATCACAACCAAATTGCATGAAGATTTAATGTTTCGGTCTGGTGAGGTTGACTGTGTAACCAAAAATCCACCCCATATTAACGTAGGAATAATTACTTGGATGCAAAATGTCAAAAGTTGTGTTTCATGGAGCTTTACTGCAACCGGTTTCTAAAAATAAAGCTTATAAAGTGATTTTTTAAAGCGGCTTTAAAATATGTAATAAATATAAATTTTGGGTTTTTGTTTAATATCCTGTGAATGTGGAGCGAAAATTTGGGTAATTGTGCGAAAAATTTAATCGAAGATCAATGTAAAGAAAAGATGTGGCATTCAAAAAGTAAAATCAAAACTAGTTTAAAATATACTGAAGATAAATTGCCGCATATTGTCATCGTTTTACATTATATGCATGTGCTCATTTTTAGAAAAATACTGGCAACTTTTGAAGAAAAGAACGCCGTGATTTCTGGGTGCCTGTTAAGCGATTGGAAGCAAAAGCGAAAACTCATTGACTGGATAATATTCGAAACTGTTTCAAGAAATATTTTTATTTTTGATAAACCATTTTGTAATTTGATATGTGATTCAGGGATTAAACTGTTGCTTTCATTGTTCTGTTTTGCCTGAAACATTTGGTTTAAGGTCGTTGGTTAGGTGTTAGACGCAGTTCCGGACCCTCGACCGCCTTTCACCCCTAGTTGGACCGACCGACCTCCCCCCTTTGATGATGTCATGTATAACGTCATTGATCAAAACGAGCATAGCTTCTGTCATTTCCATCATTTTCTATCAAGAGCGTGAAGTGGTAGCATAATAAAGACAAATATAAAAAATAATATTCCAAATGAAAAAGTGAAATGTACATGGTGTCGCGCAGTGGAAAATTGCTAACCTTTCGTAAAGAGGACTTATTACTTACCCCGTTTGCTTCAGTTTCTTCATCAACACTGAACAGTATGCAGATCATACATGTGATGATATATCTGCAACACCAATACAAAACATATGTATGAAAAGATTAGCTGATAAATCAGATCAACCTCCTGCAAAGAAACGAAAGACGAAACAAACTAAGACACAACAAAGTAGGATGTAATGCAAGTAGGTAAAGGTAGAAGAAGAAGCCTTGGTGGACATGCACATCAAAAAAGTGTTGAACCTGAAAATGAAACTAACTTGCTACTTGCGAAAGCAAGAAAATCGCATCATATGACATGGTACATCGTCGCTTTAGCTAAATTGAAGAAAATAACGAATGAAGGGGTGTTGGAAGAACGTGTAAGTAATACTCATCAGAGCACTCAGACGTTTAGAACGTTCAATGAAATAGATAGTGATAGCGATTTGCCAAACGCATTCAAGGATTTGTTTAGCAAGTTTGATGAGCGTGAACGTCAAGGATCTGGATGGGTGGTTGGTAAGATTCTCCAGAATGAAGTTCACACAGCTACATTAGAATCCTTACAAGCCTCCAGCTACACTGAGTTGCCAAAGAAGATAAAAAATACTAAGAGTGTTATCAACATCAAGAATACAGACAATAAGTGCTTCCTATGGTCTATATTAGCTCATCTTCATCTGATGAATGACCATGTAAGTTCAGTATACAAGTATCAACCGTTTGAACGTGAGCGGAATGTGGAAGATATAACATTTCCAACACCAATTCATCAATTTCCTAAATTTGAGACGAAGAAAAACACTGCCATCAATGTTTTGGTTGGGAAAACCAAGTTGTGGTACCAATGTACATGAGTCGACTTGAGGGTGGCATTTAATCAACTTACGGCTTATCAGTGACAATGATAAGAGACATTATTGTCTGATTAAGAACTTAGTCGACTCATGAGCTATCATACAAAACATGATGGCAAAACATTTCACTGCTTCAATTGTCTGTATGAATTTATGCCACAAGATCTTTTAGACAAACATCGTGAAGATTGATGGAAGCACGGAGCACAGCGGTTGTCATTTCAAGAGGATACAATCATTCGATTCAAGGGAACTGCAAAACAACAAAAAGCACCCTTTGTCATTTATGTTGACTTTGAATGTTGTGCAGCGAAACAGAAGGGTGATCGTTACCCCTGCCAGAGGCGATTTCATCACGCTGAGTGCAGAACAATGGGGTCAAGTGTCTGATGCTTGGCATGAACTTGAAACTTAGCCTTGAACAAAATGGGCATGTTCAATTGATATGTGGTAAAAAAAAGTTTTGACTAATATGTGGACTCTGATAAAGACTATGAAAAGTTTGAATGAATTGACGCTATCAAGCTATATCAATGTGGAAGTAATTGGATTGGATCAATGTTATGTCAGTTTTCATAATATTTATTAACGAGGTGGTAACATTTATCATACTTTATCAATTTAAGTTGTTGTGAGTGTTCTAATATGTTCCATGCATAATGAGTTGTATGTTTTTGTTCCCAGTAATTGCAAATAGTTGATTTGTTATGTGAAATATAAAAACACATAATGCTTTTCAATTTTTTATTTTTTCGGCAAACAATACTTCACTATAATGCATATCAAAATATATTATATACATGGTTTACGTGTAAGTTAACACCTAGTCAGGACCCCTGATTTAAAAGAAAAAACTTTACGTGTGAATTAACACCGCTCCAGGGACACATTAGAATGATATGACATTAGTATGACAGTGTAACACTAACCATTTACAAATACATATTTATATACAGATGTCACTAAAATTTAACTACAAATTAAAAAAAATCTTAATTATAAATTCAAACATGAAAACAAGTTTAATAGAAAAATGGTTTATAATATCTATAGACACAATCTTTGACTACAAAATCATCATCACTTCTGTTTCATATATCTATAATGTCAAACATGCTATGATTTCGAGCTCTCTGCAATATATAATACACACAATAAAAACCACAAGTACTGGTATTGAATTATACATAACTTATTATTTAAAACTTTATATAAACCGTTATCTATAGGTGCAAGTCCATAAAAGTCAAATATTGCACAACTTTATCAGAGCACACGGCAACCCAATGATCACCACGTTCATCATGGTTGTCGGTGTTGATGACATAGGCTCCTTGCTGTAATGCTGGCAATTATCCATAGGAAAAACTCCGTGGAATAAGTCTTTGTCATGACATCATATGGCAATATGGCATCTAAAATAAAAAATTCTTTTGGGCTCGCCATCTCTAATGGCAGTGAGTGATTGATAGTCTACATTAAAGCTTTTCTAAACATTTTGAGTTGGGGGTATGTGAAGCCATTCAATGGAGAAAGACTACAGTGGCAAAAATGATCATGGAAGATTGACATTTTTTCTATTTCTGAAATACATCTTTTGATGTTGCTCCTTTTATTTTCTTTCGTCTTCTAACAGCTTTTGTTGGTGTACTTCGTTTACCAGTAGCCCCAACAGCTTCTTGAGCTACACAACCAGTCACGTCTTTAACCACATTTTTACAGCCTTTTTGAGATATGGTGCAACAATTTCAGCTCCTGTCTTAATGAGTGGAACTACTTTACGAGCCAATGCCCCCAAGAACGACCCAATATCATCCCCAAATTGTATGCGTACCCCTTTAAAATCCTTTAAAAAATATTATTTTTACAGGAATATGAGTTGTGATTTCATTTTTTTGACAACAACATAACTCTTTAAGTCATATTAAACATTTTCTCATCCTTCTGGAAACTGTCTCTGTTGACGTTGTTTCATTTTTTGTAATATCTCCACGAGATGTTTTTTCTTGCCAAAAGCACTCTTTGGAATATTAGCATTTCCTGAATAAACTGCGTCCAGCCTCATTGTAGTACTTGTCATTCTTTTTTTCTTGTAGAAACCAATGCTTCTTTCAGTAAATAAGTAATGTTGGAATTTTCAATTATATCTCCAGTGTTCAACACAAGCTAATTCTTATCTAAACATCTCGTGCTATATTTTTGAAGTTGTGCCAGAAATTGTGTTATTTTCACATGATATATAGGTAGGAAATGGTTTAGAAATGTTACCTCTTGTACTTTTCCTATTTTTTTCTGTAGCAACTGCAGTAGCTGCAGCAGCAGACTGTTGTTGTTCTAATTGATTTGTGCTTAAATGACGGCCAAGAAGTTGAGACATTTCCATTGCAGTTTTACGATTTCGTTTCTTTTTTTTTAAATTTTATTCACTTCAGCTTTAATACCATCATTTAAAGATTGACTTGATAATAATTTTCTATATTATGATTCAGGAATAAGGACCATTTTCATTGCATGCTTCATTTTGTTTAATAACAGTTGAGCTTATAATGGAAGCACAATCTTTGCAAGGGTTCCGGCAAATAGACCTTTCCGATTCTGTTTTACGATTAAGGGAAATTGTCTTATCAGCCAGTTGTCAAATTTGTGTTGTTAACGCTTTAATATTTTTTATACACATGTGGCTTCAGTAGTAAGTGTTCATGCAATATATTCAAGCATATTTCAAACAAACTGATCAATTCATCTTTTGTAGCTTACTTTAATCAGATTTACGTCGCTTAGCACTGCTGCGTGCTAATAAATGAAGAAATGGTTGATTCGCTTGAATTCTTCCAGATATCTTGACATTCAATATGAAACTATTGTAATTCTATTTCATGCACTATTTTATTCCATAAACGTAATGTGTATCACTTGGTAGAATTCCTGTGCCTTATGTGTAACTTATCTTCTGTCTCTGATTTCAAATCAATGAACAAATAGCCATGATGTTTGCCCGCAGCATCTTGATATGCTTCAATGAGAAACTGAGATTTCCTTGGATACATTTGTCGAGACAATGTACTGATCTGTTGACTATCTCTTGGATTTTAAAGAGAATAATGTAATGTGTATTTAAACTAATATTGCATATTTCCTTTCCTTGCTGAAACAGATTTTGTAAAATGAAAATAATGCTTAGAATTTTATGGCTATTTCTAATACTAAACAATCTGGTAATGCTCTCATCACTGTAACATATGATCATGAGATCATCAATAATTAATAAGTTGTTCTGTGTTGGATTAAAACGTTTTCAATATCCTCTGCAATACCTTGATGAAATGTCACTCCTTTCATGTCTTTGTACAAGGGTTGATCCGCAGCATAGAGCCATAAAATATTTTTAAGGAAAATACTTGAATGACATTTTGTTCAATGAGCGTTTTCACAAGAGATGTTTGTCCAGAAACCAGACATGTAAACGGGTGCTTCATAGCCCTTGAATATCAGATTCCTTTACCCAACTATTAAATTTCTCTGGCCAGCCTAATCGCTCGACAAATAATTCTTTCATATGGAATGCCGTTTTAACATTCAATTCTTATTTTTGATATCAAAATATAATTAAAATATCAATAAATCAATGTAGATCTCAATAGTTAATATTTTGCTAATTGAATTTTAGATGGCAAAAAATTATTTTTGAGATTAAATAATCAATTTTACAAACTTAAAAAAGGGAGACACACAGGTACATAAAATATAACGAATCGTCAATTTAATTTTGGAAATGAAAACTGGAATTATTGAGATCAAGTAAACTAAAGGCATCTTGATCTTGCAACACTTTTTTATCTCATCTCAAAAATTTCTTCTTTTCAGTACAGTAAAAAAAATTAAAGAAAGATTCTGTATACGAGGGCAAGTCATTACCTATTTACAGATGTGTGTTTCTGATTTTTTGCTTTAAAAACTGGACTGATATTGTGATATCAAAAATCTACTTTTGAGATCAAAAAATCATTTGCAGATTTCAAAATATAAATTAACAAAGCATCATTCTGAAATAATACCTAAAATAAATTCTTGATATCAATAAAAAGAAAATGAATTATTGAGTTCAAAATTGATATTTTGCTTTCAATTTTTCGTTTTCATTTTTGCATTTTTGATCTCAAAAAATCAATTTTAGATATCATTAAATCATTTTTATAGATATCAATAAATATTTGTTGATATCTATGAATATTTATTGATATCAAAAATTATTTTCTGAATTCAAGAGTACACTTAGAGATATTAAAAATGCAATTACAGATAGCAAACATTAATTCTTGATGTCAAAGCATTGACTTTTTAGATAAATAATTCTTTATATTAAAAAATCAATTTTTGACATCAAAATTTATTTTTGGGATCAATAATTCTCTAATAAAAGTAAAAATGGCATTCCATACTTTCACACCTCGTTTTTTTTTCGTATCTTTGAAACTTTTTCAATTTTGTATATGGATTGAAGTCTTTGTAACAGCTTGCAGTTCTTCTTTATAAAATATAACCATAAATATCTTCGTCTAAGAAGTCTTTGACACGACACAAGGCTTTTGGCTTTTTCGCTGATTTCAATTTCAATTTATCAACATATATGTGTTTCCACACTCTGGATTCAATTTTCTTGCTGATGTCTGCCGATGATAATATATTTGGTAAGGATTCATGAGGTTTATGATTATAATTGTTGATCAAGTCTTGTAAAATATCTGTATATCGATACGTTTACTTAAAATTCCTTTAAGGGTGCGTATGACTCTTTCAGCAAAGATGGTTTTTGTCTCACTCTTGGTAGTATATGCATGAATGCCTTCTTTCTTCAGAAATTGCTTTACCCATCTATTCTTAAATTCTGTTCTATTATCTGACCTCAATGTTTTGGGTCTTTTGTTGCTTCTTGAAAAATCTTTTGAAAGGCTTAAATGATACTCGTATGACTTTTGTTTGGATTAGGCTGCATCCACAAGTTTTTGGAAACGACCTCTAGGACAATGCGTAGAAAGTGATTGCCTTCATTGCATGTTGCAATAATGGCTACATCTGCAAAGTCCACATCCTACATATCATCAATACAACGATTAATGATGCGTTGCCTTTTAAATTTGTATTTCACTGGTTGAAGTAAACTAAAGGCATCTTGATCTTGCAACCAATTTTTCACTTTGGAATATGTTACAGGATGTTTGTTTTTTCAGTAGTTTGTACAATTTATTAGGCCCTGCAAATGGTCCATAAATTTCTGGTTTAAACAAAGTGTTGGCTAAGAAGCTTTTCTACGGTGTCATCTGAACTCAAAATGAAACCAATCATTCATAGAAATTTTTTTGACATGCGCATGTGAATAGCTTAACTAATATTTTAATAATTCAGAGAAAACAGTTAAAAGAGTATGCTGTACACTACAATTCATACATATAAACTTTAATGTTCTTCAAGTTTAATTCATTTTTAAATATTCTTTTGATATATACTTTAATATACCCCTCTGATTAAACACACATAGCTAGCTTTTTAGACAGCTTTCCCATTACATTCTTTCCAGGATATGATCGAGATGATAATTGTTTGACACCACCTCATCACCATTTGTCATGAGTTGCTTCAACTAAGATCTTATCTCTACATTTTTTTAACTTTTTACGAAATAACACACATTGATTTAATTTTACATACAAAGCGTCACCCATTTTGCTTGCCTTCACTGTGTGCCACGAGCTTTATTTCTTTAGCTATGCGTTTCGTTTCATATCAATTTCTACGTGAAACAATAGCTAAAACAATGTCTTGACGGTAATGAAAAACTGCTTTCTCATAATGAAATAAAGCTTTACTCCAGTTGAATTATGTCCATATTTTTTAGTTTTGTTGGAAACATGTTTGAAAGAACATTCTTATAACCACCAAATAATAAAACACAATGTTGTCTGGTCGCATTTCTTGTATCAAGTCAGATCCATTTTTCGGTTCGAAAATTTCGTGTTGTGCGTGTCCACCAAGACTTCTTCTGCCTTTACCGACTTGCACTGCATCAGACTTGTTTTGTTTCTTTGCCGACATGTTTCACTCTTTTCTGAAATATAATGACGGTATCACTTGAATTTTTCAAAGCATGTCCATCTAGGGCTTCTTTTAACATTTCTGTCACCTTTTCTATTATTTTCTTCCTTTGAGACAACTCACATAAATTGGCTAGAGAGAAAAACATTGTTACTATGCTTTCAGCAGTTAAATGATTAAGTTTTTAAACAATGTTAAAAGGCTTTATATTTTAATTTTCAAAAAAAAACTGTTAACTTGATCTATTTTCAGTTTCTTCTGCTTTACATGAAATTCTTATAGAAGTTGTCATGTAATCGTACGTCCAATGTCCTATACCGAGTGTGAAAGTGTTGCAACCTTCAATAAGCTTAAAATACTGTTGAAAATGTATACAGCGTTCACCATCAGGTTAAATAACTTATATTCTAAGATCTTCTGACTCTTGTAGCTGAAATCCTGCTGAACACTATGGTGAAAAATGGTTGAATTCGGTCTATTCGTTTTGAAGTTATGCGCTGTTAAAGTTATCACGTCTGTCTTACATACAGACGAATAATAAAAAATGTTTAGAATGCTCTGAAAAAATATGCCAAAATCTCAAATTCCATTAATTGAACATATGTGTTCAGATGAATGAGTGGTCTAGAAATCAGAAAAAGTTTCTGCCTTCGGTAAGAGGATAAAAATGCACATTTTTCTCATGCCAGTTGAACAAGTGTTAACTGTCACTTGTCAAATATTGAACTATGAGTGCAGTGCTACGGTCTCATTGTACATATACATGAATATGATGAATGTGATAATAAACACGTTTTTACCGCTTACTTTTACAAGAAAGATTAGCTAGGAAAAACGTTCAGTTCTTTTTTCACGACCACCAACTTGTGTGAAAAAAGTGCAAAATATTGACTGCTGAAGCGTATATTATAAGAAATGTATTGTCGAGAAGCACAAAGAATATTTTTAACAGCTGAGATCTAGAAAGCTTGATGTATTCGATGTTCAACGAAATGCCACCATTTCCAGCATTCACAATTTTTGACGAAAAAAATGAAAAATGCTCAGAATGATCTGAAACAAAAAAATATGCTAAAATCAGAAATTTCCACCTGGGAGGGTCCTAAGTTCAAAAATGAAAAATGTTCAGAAATTGTCTGAAACGAAAAAATCTACCGAAATCAGAAATACCCACCTGGGATGGGGGTGGGGGGGGGGGGGGCGGTTGCAAAGATAAAATAATGAAAAATGTTAAGAGTGGTCTGAAGCAAAAACTGAATACGCATAAACCAGAAATTCCCACCTGGGGGGGGGGGGGGGGGGGGACAGGTCGGTCTGTCCACAAGAGGGGAGGTCGGTCGGTACACGGAGGGCTCGAGCGCCCAGAACTGTTGTCTTACACTTACTTCGTTGTTATAAAACAGCTGACCTCTTAGAGGATCAATCTGTTATGCATGAACACAGAGTGAATGGATATTTTAAAGAGTAGTTCCTCTCTTTTATGACTACTATTTTCCATGAATTCCCGGTATTTTTTGTGGAGTAAAAAAGTATCATACACAACGGATCGAACCGCCGTAGAGGTCGGCTGGTGGACAACAACAGGTAAGAGGTTAATAGTCGGCCTCCTCAGCGGTCTGTTCTGGTGTGTATAACACGTTTTTGCTCAACAGACCCACTATTAAGTCCGCGAAATAGTACTTATAAAAAAGAGGAACTGTTTTTTAAATATCCATCGGCTCTGAAAACGGATAGGTTCCTCAGAGGTCAGTTGTTTTATAAAAACGGTTGAATTGAGATAAGTACAAGTGCACTGCAACTGACAGGATTCTGCACAGGAGGGAAATTTGCTTTCACTGGTAGTTTGGAGTTTGGCCAAGCAGCGAAAGTACATTTGGGATAATATTATTACTTATAAGGATAATTATAAGTACGACCTTCTGTTTGTATCTTATTCATAAACAGGGATATTACAGTACACAAGGCAAAGTAATGAGCTACCTGGTGAGATTACGAAGGCACGACACAAGTACACCATGGGGATTTCGTATGAACGGTGGAACTGAATTTGGACAGCCATTATATATTCAAAGGGTTTGTTAGATTGTTCTTTTATTATTGAAGTTTCTGGAAAAAGTACGCAGAGTTAGTACCAGGGGAGCGATATATGGTGTCTAACAATTTGGGAATGCGACGCTTTTTAAACGTTCAGTTTTCACGTAAAAACTTCATCTTTACGAGTATAGGCGAAAGTCAAATTGATTTTGAGCGACAATTATTATAAGGAGAGAAACGTGAAATCATATTATAAGTCATTATAATCTTCTGCAGCTAATATAAAGATCTGTAGTTTAAACAATTACGATGTGTTCTTTAATTTGAATGCTCTTTGCCTCGTCAAAAAAGTTCGGAAATATTTTAGGTTTTGGCAAAGCTATTAAGGTTTAGATTTGTCTCATTTCCATATCCATATCCATATTGTTCATCTTAAGAAAAAAAGCAATAATTCGAACAACCTTGCTCGTAATAATGCCGAAGTGAAATGTTTGAGATGTTGTTCGCGTACAAAAATGACATGATGTGATTTTAGAGTCTCGTAACTATCGCTCCCAATATTGGCTTGTGGTTGACTGTTTAATTGTAATATTTAGCAGCGCAGCAAAATTATAAAATTCCAGCTAGAAAATTTGCGTTTCCAAAACTACCTCGAAATGTTTCAAAACGAGGTAATTTGAGTAGAGTTGAGCAGATTTTTGCCGATCGGTATGACCAACACCTTTCGGTCCTATCGAAATCGCACCGGCCCGTTTTCTATAATTTTTTCATGTTTATAAAATACTCTCTCTCTCCCCCCCCCCCCCCCTGAAATAAAAATGTTGCCGGCCACTCGGGCCCGCACGAAGTGATTCCGTTAGTCTGTACTATTGCTCATGTTTGAGTATTCGAGTTTTCTTACCCAAAATAGAATTCATCATTTTCCTGGCTTTAGGTGAATGCCCAGAGCTTAGCAGCAAAATCAGGCCTACAACCTGGAGACGGAATTTTGCAGATCGGACAGTCACCAACACAAGGCATGTCACATGAACAAGCAAAAATGGAAATTATTCGAGCAGGAAATGACGTCGACTTCGTAGTTCAGAGGTAAGTTCAATTTGCTTAACTTCTAGAAAGAAATTCAGTTTAATCAATTCAATTTGTTTAATTTTTCGAAAGAAAGAATGAGGTATGATTTTGGTTTTGTCAAGGGAAGAGATACCATAAAGTCAAGTGATTCTCGTATGATTCGTTTTAAGCTCTAAATGATTCGTTTTAATCTGATTCGTTTTAAGCTCTAAACGAGTACTTTTTTCTGAAATCATATTTAGAATATTAAATACTTGCAAAAGAAATAGTGTGCGACCGCATCAGATAGATAAAAATGACTGCAGTCACAGAGGTTATATTTTTCTGACACGCTAAACTTAACTCTGTGCAGATTTTTTTCAGTAATTTTATTCAGAAGCTTATATATATAATATACCCGCCTCCTGTTTTGTTGGTAGATGAGAGATGAGCTTTCGCTACGTTTGTAATAATTTTCCATTCTATTTTTGTCGGACTTGAAGGGTACACATCGAGAATTCTTCAAAATATAACCTATTACGCTTGTACAACGCTTCATTTATTTATTTATTTTTTGGGAAAAAAAGGTTACAAAATAACTAGATTTGTTTTGTTCCTGGCAACATTTATTTTTCATTGCCGTATTCTTAACTAAATCTCAGCATTGCTAGCCCACGGTTGTTTTCCTGTTTGCAGCTTGGTGAAAAGTACCAAGTGAGCCCTACACTTTAAGTTTACACACAGCAGTTCTCTGAGATATCGCTAATTTGAAATCAGTTGGAAACCTCTCCATTTCTGACAAATTGCTCCTTTCTTTCTTCGAAGTTTGTGTGTTGTTAAAATTGCCTGAAGCAATCTTGCTTGTTATCGTAATCAAACTACTTAATCGGTGGAATGGCCAGATAATACCAACTGCGTCTTTCACTTAATCCCGACCTATGAATGGTAATGGGCAACACTCTCTTCTGAGTTTACTCAGTACGAGCCGTCATTCGGAATTTACAGTTTACAGTCTTGCTCGTCGTGTGTGCTCAGGGAGTTGGAGCCCTAAATCAGCTGCACAGGATCTTGCATTGGGTAACGTTTTGTTTGGTGTTTGCTTTGGTGCAAAAATTTCATCCGATTACTTTACAAATCATCTTCAGATTTACAGTTGAAGGTTTTAACGTGATTGGCACCTGGATTTTGGTGTTCAACTTATTCTTAATCCTATTTACTTGATTGATTTGTTTAATTGTTTTTAGCAATACTAGTACAAGTATTATATTATTGCTGCTGGCCTGACATTGTGTGCTTTTGTAGCGAAAGTACTAGGCTATTATGATTCATCGTTAAACTTCATTCTTCGTTAAAATGTTGTTATGGTTTCTGGAAGAACAGGTTATATTTTATTGTTTCCTCCATCAAATAGGGTTTAATATTTTTGGCGATTAAGTATCCGTTACTGTTGTTTTTCTAATTCAAGTCGACCAGGAGGGACAATAGGACCAGCCATAAAATCGGGTCTAAGTCCCCCCTTTCCCCAAATACGTAATTATATGACGTCACGCATTGGCCCATATGACATGTGTACGAACGGCTTCAGACCTACAATACTCAGGGCTGCACGTAAGACCTTCGCATTTCGCCGTGGCGAAGGGAAAATCCATTTGGCGAAGGTGAACAGATTCACCTTCGCCAACTTGGCGAAGGTGAATTTTTTCATAATCAAGCTTGATGAAAAGGTGAATTTTTTCATAATCAAACTTGATGAAAAGTTAAACGCTTTAGATGAAAGCTACAAATCGGTCAGGACTGAGTAACTACCGATGTAGCTCTATTAAGACATAAAATGGACAATATTAGGGTTAAGAAGATCATGTATAGTTTATGTGCAGTAAACAAATTAAGTTAGACTTAAGAGTAAGATTAGTAAGAGGGTTAATTTGGCGAAGGTGAATTCGAATTGGCGAAGGTGAGCTGAACGTCCTTCGCCAAATTGGCGAAAGTAAAAAAATCCTTATTTGCACCCCTGTAATACACTCATGAATCGCCACTATTTGAAACCCAAATGAAGCATCTGGCACTCGAAAAAAGGGACGAAATAAATGTGGAAACTGGTGGCTTTTCTCTCACATATGAGGAAAGGATTCGGAATCGACGATTGTGTTATCATTTGTCAGTGCCTTGTGTGGGCTTTAATGCCCACCAAGTGATAACATCCATATAACCACGGATTGCGTAGATATAGAAATTCTGCTTATATCTTCCACGGATACATTCCCGACTGATGTATGGCCTGCAAAATAATGCGATAAGAGTTTTTCAGGGATTTAGCTATTGTGCTTTGCCAAATATTTGTTCTTTGGCCTGTGTGGTATCTACGTGTTAGTCTGCATCAGTTTTTTTAGTTGCTTTTTACATACAACATATTCTTTGAACGAAGTCGCATTTCTAAGCACTTGTGCGAAACACGATATACCTTTTTGCATCGTTTTGCCACATATTTTCGCTGCGCTCCAGAGCGTTCAGATTTTTTTTTGCAATATTTGGGTGGTAAAGATAACATGTCTTGAGCAGGGAAACTTTTACCCTTTACTAATATCTAGAATATTGTCTCTGTCACATGTTGAGAAAAAAATATGTTCCAAAGCTGTGCAAGCAAATTTCTTATTCACAATTTTTACTGAAAATAGTGCAGGCTACAGTCAATATTTTTTTCTATGGCATAACCTAAGAACTGTGGAACTGGGAACGTAATTATTTCCTTATTTCTCAGATGCATATGCATTTTTCAACCCAATTTTCTGGCAGATTTTAAGATGATGCAAGCGGCTTTAACCTATTCGACATATATTCTGAATTTGAGAGTGAACCAACTGGGAATCAGGGGGCATTGGAGGTGGTATGATGTTTTTCGGTCTTCAAATAAGACACGTACAATAAAGCTTTTAAACTGATTTAAATTAATAATAACTATTGCGTCTATTGAAGCATCATTACAACACAGGTAGCGTTCGCACTCTAGTATTTGATTGACAGGTCTCACATATGACGCGATGCGAGCACTGGCACTGCGGTATGCCTGTTAAAGGTTATGTTCGCTGTCGCAAAGTTTTCTCCCGGGGGTGGAGGTGGGATGGGAGGGGATACATCTATCCTGGGATATCCTTTAAACACCCCTCCCCCCAATAGCAAAAAAACAATCTGCGTTGTGTGTGTCTTTTTTTTTAATCGTGAAAGTTTTCAATTCTGTTCCCAGTTGGAAACGCTAAGGGGTTTTTTCTCCCAATAAATCAGTCTGCTTATCCCAAATGTACCAATCTAATCATACAATTTCTTTGAAATCTACATGAAGTGAGAACTAGACCGAGTTCCGCTAGATATCGGAAAGACCCTCTTCCAGAAACCACCAAAGAAGATATTTGTATAAAATTGTAACTGAGAAGTTCAAACTCACGCATCACCCTTTCTTTGTCGTCGTTTTGACCCAACGGTTTAAAAATGAACCCAAACTCCCTGTGTCTCTAACTGTTTTCGAGATAATAAATTTCCGTTTTTTTACCGTGACCGTGACAGAGAAGGTCAAGGTCACCGAGGTAGCACTTGCGAAAAAGAGCGAAAATGAGCTCAAAATCGGTTTATCACTAACCGTTTTCAATTTAATAGTCAACCTCCGGTTTCTTTTACCTTGACCGAGAAGGTCAAGGTCACTGAGGAACCTCTTGTTTAAAGTTGTTTTGGCTCAAAGGGTCGCAAATGAGCTCAAAATCGCTCTGTCTCTATCCGTTTTCGAGATAAGTCGGCCTGTCGTTAACGTTACACGAGGTCACGTGACCCTCAAGGTCAAGATTCAGGATGCAAGGTTGCCCACTATTGAGTACGTTTTTTTTTAGATTCAGACCTGGATCTGAGCGCTTTTTATGGCCGCTTTTCGTGATTAATAGGCGTTCTGAAAAATGTTTCGCCTTACTTTGGTCTTGACCTTTGACGTCAAGGTCAAAAATATTTGCGGTTTCACCGAAACCTGATGATTATCTATAAGTGTACCAAATATGAAGTTGTGGATTTACTGAGGCCTTGTCGTCCTCTACATGTTTTCCAAATTTCGTCTTTCTCCGTCAAATAGTGTAGGGGGTGTCTTGAAATTATCCAACGGGAAAAAAAGAGAAGAAGAAAGAAAAAAAAAGAAAGAAAGAAAAAAGGGAGAAACTTCCAGAAAAACTTCAAACGCATACCCAGTTGCAAACTAAGTTTGCAGGTGGGAATTAATCATTCATTAGTTTTCTGCCCAACTTACCCTCGTTAACTGTGCAGATAGAAAATCGCAACTGTGTGAAAAAAAGTTGCAATATGAAATCTGCTGAACCGTAAAATCATCCAAAGAAATCTTTTTTATAACTAACCCCTCCACAAAAACATATGCCATATATTCCAGTATAACTTCCCGAAGAAATGAGAATAAAGATACGTTACATATGCGAACGCTTTGACACTGACCCTGGGTACAGTGTTGCTAACACCCAGTCAGACATCACAGTTGTACTATCCATTCGTACTGAATGTTACGATTTATACTCCCTACAAATACTTAGATATCGTCCAGATTTTAGACAGAAGTCACTTTTCAAGTTTTCTGAAAATGACAGGTGCCCTACAGAATTGACATTTTTAACCATTATTCTAATCATTTGATTTTTAATAAAGAAACATCATGTTGTTTGATTCATTCAGTTTTTTAATAAACAAATTGCATTTGAAATATTTCGTTGACGAATTATGGTCTCATTTGGTGAGTTTTACCTTAAACGCCCCAAGTTTACATTTCATACCTATTCTGGAGAAATGAACACGCTACTCGTGTGTCTCTGGAATTTTTTAATTGTTCATTTTTGCATCAGTTTTTTTTTTCGGATTACAACTACCTTGTGTGTTTATGACTTTTGGGGCTTTTTAGCGCCCCAGACACTGTGTAGTTTTTTTTCGTGAAATATGACAAGTACCACTTGTACAATTTAAGTGTTATATACCATTAATTTCTGTTTTAGAAATGCTGTACGGGTGGAGGAAAGCGAGCCACAGTATACTGGAGCGGAAGTGACACAGAACTACGTCACGCACAAAGCAGGCCCTGCGCAAAACCCCGACGTACAGTCGCGATCATTCAAAATGCTGCAGCAGCAACTAGCCGAATAGGTAACCGATAAAGCTAATTAGGAATATAACTGTGAATGTGTATATTTTCCATCAGTATGCCATTTCTAACTTTGGTCAAGACAAAAGATATTTTTAGTTTCTTGCGCATATAATAATAGAATATGGCACATAATCGAAAAACCCATAGAACCTTGTTGGAGCTCTCGCTGCTGCTGGCTGGTGTTTCGTTAGCTTCTCCTCGTCAGATTGCCAAGGCGACGCGCTGATTAGTTGCTGGTATTTCGGGCTAATCGGTTATAAGTGTTGTTTACGAAGCACTGTTCTGGAGTAGTCTATGGTTGTTCACCCATTGTGCAGTCCTTTGAGTGGGTGCCAATTTATTACAGTTTTCAGACCCAAGGCGCCATATGGTCGTCATGGAAACAGACTGCATACAAATACAGTGGGCACCATTCAGTACGAAATCGGTTGATACGAATCACTGGTTAGCACGAAGTAAAACGGCCGGTCTCGATATTTTGTCCCGTGCACACAAAAAGTCCTCGTGTACGTAATAAATGGTGCAAAGAGACTGCTCTTAAATTGCAATTGATATACTGGTGTTTATGTCCCGAGCTGCTCGTGTCGAATAATGAAGGGGGCAAAGAGTCGTCTTCAATTACAATTCACATTTTGTAGCAGTTCTAAACGCGAAGGTTCATTTTCAGTATCCATGACAATTGCACATATAGATAGAAATAAATCGTTACTAGTTTTTGTTTAGAATTATTGTTTTTATTGTAGTTTTCTAAAAAAGAAAGAAAGAAAAGAACAGAATGACTTCCTAGGTTTTTTGCCGGATTGGTATTAAATATGGTGTGGGCGCCCGTATTACTACCTGTTCTCAGGCTATTACTGTTTTTGAGATTTGACAAAACTGACGCAGTGGCGGAACATTAAAAAAAGATTGATACCTTATGGAAATCCTTAAAGAAAATCCGATTTTTTCGCTAACTTTTAACACCCTTTTATTTAAAATAAAAATATATAAAGTACCTTAATTTGAGCAGGACAAAAAATATCTAAATTACGTTTTCCCGTAAAGAGGAAATGTTTTGTTTTTGTACTTTCGGTGTGTAGTGTGTGCGTCTGTTGTAGACAATTGATTTTGTTAACACGAGAACTGTCGAACGACAAATCGGATCAGCTTCAAACTTGGTGGGATTATTCCTTGGGAGGGTTGGCCGGTTACTGTTCTACTTGACACATATTGGGCAACGCGTGACGCCATATGTCGTTAACTCGTGCAAAATGCGTCATCACTATAACTTAAGAACAGCTTCAAAGTTGTTAGGAATATGCTCTGGGCAGGTCCGACGGTTCATATTGTATTTGGTAGATATAGCGCAGCGTACGGCGTCATGTGACGCCATATGCTATGGACATTAGACAGGACAACTCGAGCACGGCAAGCCGGATCAACTTCAAATTTGGTGGGATTATGCGTTGTGTGGGCCGCCGGTTTCTGTTGTTTTTTGCATATATTAGACAATGCATGACGTGATATGGCGTCAAAACGCGTCGACACTGTAACGGCTGAACGAAACATCCAAACAGCTTCAAACTTTGTAGGATAATGCCTTGGTTGGGTTTGGCGGTTCCTATTTAATTTGGCCTATATAGCGCAATGCTCATATGACGTCAAAACGTGTTTTGGAACTTGACTTTGTGAACACGATAACTCTCAGACGATAAGTCGGATCAAACGTGGTGGGCTTATGCCTTAGGTTGCTATTGTAGTTGACATATATTGGGCAACGCTTGACACGATATGGTGTCAAAACGGGATTGCACACCCTCGCCTCACCCAGTTCTCCTGCGAATTTTTTGGGAAGGGAGGTAGGTCAGCACCCAGATTGATGAGCTGGGGGAGGGATGGGGGGTGGATTATGGAGCAGTGAAGAGCCGTTCCGAGGTGAGCGAGTGGTGTTTGATGAGCGGCGGGGAAAGAGAGAGGGATTGCGGTACCTTTGTTAACCAATGCACAAGTTATCACACTTGGCGGGACATCGCATGACACAGCATTTTCTGTGGGCTTTTTTCTGTTCTGGCCGTATTTGCATGGCTCTGCAGAATTATCTGTTGATTTTACTGCGCTGAAAATAAGTTTTCACTGCCAAGCTATTCCATGTGGGAGCCATTATGTAACATTTTCTTGCAGTATCTAGAATTATATGTCTCCCCATAAGGGAGACATATATAGCATTTGGTGTGTCCGTGCCCACAATGATTATGCTATGTGGTGGATTTTCGGTACATCCGTCACTTATGTGGTTTTTCTTCCTTATGTGGTGGTTCTTATGAGGTAGCCACATAAGCACCCATTGAGCACAAAACAAACCACATAAGGGAGTCCGTCAAAGTCCGTTGATCAACTGTCCTGTAACACCATCTGTTGGAAAATAATGCAACTATAAAGCTAATTTCTAAAGCAAATAAGAAGAGCAGCATTTGTTTAAATCCTGCTGTGGGGTGGGGAGAATCTTAAGAATACACCCACTGCGGACAATGTTTGTATTTTTTTGGAGATTTTTTGAAGAATAAACTTCAAAGTGCGTTTCCTCCTACTGTTTTTATCCGATTTCATTTATTTTTGGTATCTAGTATGAGGCAGCCCTAGATGGGTCGGGCATACGGCTTGTGCTTTTTCACTCGATCTTGAATTTTGATTTTAGGGGAAATTTTTGAAGAAAATACCTCAAAATGAATCTTATCCTACAGTTTTATCCGTTTATTTAACTTGTGTTAGTGTGTGGTTATTATTTAAACATGCACACTGGTCCGAAATATGAACCGCGTATCGACGCAATTTAAGTTAACATGCGCCGTGATCCGAAATGCGAACCGCGCATCGACGCACGTTAAATAAATATGTGCACTGGTCCGAACAAAGAACCACGCATCGATGCAAGTTAATTAATCATGCGCACTGGTCCGAAATGTGAACCGCGCATCAACGCAAGTAAACAAACATGCGCACTGGTTCCAGATGCGAACCGCGCATTAACGCAAGGTAAATAAACATGCGCACTGGTTCGAAATGCGAACCGCGCATCGACGCAAGTAAAATAAATATGTGCACTGGTCCGAACAAAGAACCACGCATCGATGCAAGTTAAGTAATCATGCGCACTGGTCCGAAATGTGAACCGCGCATCAACGCAAGTTAAACAAACATGCGCACCGGTTCCAAATGCAAACCGCGCATTAACGCAAGTGAAATAAACATGCGCACTCGTCCGAAATGCGAACCGGGCATCAACGCAAGTTAAATAAACATGTGCACTGGTCTAAAATAAGAAAAGCGCATCAACGCAAGCCAAATGAACATGCGCACTAGTCCGAAATGTGAACCGCTCATCAACGGAAGTTGAATAAACATGCGCACTGGTTCGAAATGCGCAACCGGACATGGACGCAAGGTAAATAAACATGCGCACTGGTTGGAAATGCGAACCGCGCATCGACTCAAGTTAAATAAATATGTGCACTGGTCCGAACAAAGAACCACGCATCGATGCAAGTTAAGTAATCATGCGCACTGGTCCGAAATGTGAACCGCGCATCAACGCAAGTTAAACAAACATGCGTACTAGTCCGAAATGCGAACCGGGCATCAACTGAAGTAAAATAAACATTCGCAGTTGTCCGAAATGTGAATCACGCACCAACGCAAGCGAAATGAACATGCGCACTAGTCCGAAATGCGAAATGCTCATCAGCGAAGTTGAATAAACATGCGCACTAGTCCGAAATGTGAACCGGGCATGGACGCAAATTAAATAAACATGCGCACTGCTTCGAAATTTGAACCGCGCATCAGTGCACATTAACCAAACATGCACACTAGTTCAAAATGTGAACCGCGCATCGATGCAAGTTAAATAAACATGCGCATTTGTCTAAAACAAGAACCGTACATCAACGCAAATAAAAGAAACATGCGCACTGGTCCGAAATGTGAACCGCGCATCAACGCAAGTTAAATAAACATGCGCATTAGTCTAAAATAAGAACCGTTCGTCAACGCAAATAAAAGAAACATGCGCACTGGTCCAAAATGTGAATCTCGCATTAACGCAAGCTAAAGAAACCTGCGCACTAGTCCGAAATGCGAACCGCGCATCGACGCCAGATAAATAAACATGCGCACTGGTCCGACAAAAGAACCATGCATCGACGCAAGTTGAATAGACATGCGCAGTTTCCGAAATAAGCACCACGCATTAACGCACGTTAAATATATGCACTGGTCGGAAAAGGAAACCACGCATCGACGCAAGTTATGTAATTATGCGCACTGGTCCGAATTGTGAACCGCGCATCAACGTAAGTTGCATAAACATGCGCAGTGGTCCGAAATGCGAACCGGGCATCGACGCAAGTTAAATGAACATGCGCACTGGTTCGAAATTTGACACAAATTAAGTAGATATGCGCAGTGGTCCGAAATACAAACCACGCATCAGTGCACGTTAACCAACCATGCGCGCTGATCCGAAATGTGAACCGCACATCGACGCAAGTTAAGTTGACATGCGCCGTGATCCGAAATGTGAACCGCGCATCAACGCAAGTTAAAAAACATGCGCAGTTTTTCCAAAGGCGAACCACGCATTAACGCAAGTTAAAAAAACATGCGCACTGGTCTAAAATAAGCACCACGCATCAACGCAAGTTAAATAAATATGCGCAGTTGTGAAAGATAAGTTGTAAAATATCTTTATACAGTAAAGTGCCACATATATAATTCCGTTTATTTACAAATGACACACACAAAGCATAAACACTATTGACATTGACATGACGCCTGCTGGGAACCACACAAGGGCACGGGCAAATATAAACCACCACATAAGTATTTTTTATTCTCAAATAATCTTGTCCGTGACCTACCACTTAAATGCATTTCAGGCATATCAAATGCTACCACATAATGCAGCCACCACATAAGATACCTCTCGTTGGCCTGTCCGTCCGTCTGTCCGTCCGTCTGTCCGTCCCGCGACCGTTAAAAATGGAATAACTTTTTTATTTTTTATCCGATTCTTACCAAATTTTAAACAGGAGTTCCTAACCCTTTACTGCATTAGGAAATTTTTTTATTTTTTGGTTTAAACCATTTTTGGCGATTTTATTGCCAATTTGGGCAAAATACGAAAAAACCTATCTAGTCCCTCATTTTTCATCGGAATATTCCGAAATTTTTTATGAAGAAACTAGGACTAAGGGGTAAAAAAAGTACTTTTTTCGATTTTTGAATTTCGCCTTATTTTTGAATCTACTGAGCTTCAAAGTTTGCAACTTCTAAAAATTGGCAAATTTCCAATTTTTTTTCTTAACAAAGTAGTTAAAGTGGAATATCTTTTTTATTTTTTATCCGATTCGTACCAATTTTTTAACACGAGTTTTTTACCTTCTACTGCATTAGGAAATTTTTTTATTTTTGGGTTTAAACCATTTTTGGCGATTTTATTGCCAATTTGGGCAAAATACGAAAACACCTGTCTAGTCCCTCATTTTTCATCGGAAGATTCCGAAATTTTTTGTGAAGAAACAAGAACTAAGGAGTGAAAAAAGTACTTTTTTCGATTTTTGAATTTCGCTTTATTTTTGAATCTACTGAGCTTCAAAGTTTGCAACTTCTAAAAATTGGCAAATTTCCAATTTTTTTTCTTAACAAAGTAGTTAAAGTGGAATATCTTTTTTATTTTTTATCCGATTGGTACCAAATTTTAAACGCGAGTTTTTAACCTTCTACTGCATTAGGAATTACTCTTATTTTTGGGTTTAAACCATTTTTGGCGATTTTATTGCCAATTTGGGCAAAATACGAAAAAATATATCTAGTCCCTCATTTTTCATCGGAAGATTCCGAAATTTGTTATGAAGAAACTAGAACTAAGGGGTGAAAAAAGTACTTTTTTCGATTTTTGAATTTCGCCTTATTTTTGAATCTACTGAGCTTCGAAGTTTGCAGCTTTTAAAAAATTGGAAATTTCCATTTTTCTTCTTAAAAAAGCAAAGTTTCAATTTGCACAGGGGCACAAAATGTTACATGCAAGTACTTCTGGTTGGATAGATAGCTCACTCTTCGTGGATGATTTTGCCATGTCGTGTAGAGGCAAAAGTATGAATTTAATACAGCGTCGTCTTCAGCAGAGTATTTATTCTCTCCAAGTTTGGGCGAATAAGAATGGTTTTAAATTCTCACAAACCAAAACGGTTTGTATACAATTTTGTAAAAAACGAAAACAGCACGACGATCCAGTTTTACACATCTCTAACGTGCAAATCCCTGTTGTCAAGGAAAACAAATTTTTAGGTTTAATTTTTGATAGCCAACTTAGTTTTATCCCACATATCAAACACCTCCGAAGAAAGTGTCAGAAGGCCTTAAATTTACTGAGAGTCATCTCCTCCCACGATTGGGGAGCAGATCGGGATACTAAACTCATGTTGTATAGAGCTCTAATTAGATCGCGCCTGGACTATGGCAGTATAGTTTATGGCTCAACTAGACCATCATATCTCAAGATGCTAGAACCGATACAGAATCAAGGCTTAAGAATATGTTTAAATGCCTTTAGAACATCCCCAGCCGACAGTTTACACGTTGAGGCAAATGAACAACCTCTCAATATACGGCGGTTAAAACTTGCCATGCAGTATTGTTTAAAACTTTACGCCAATAGAAATAACCCTACTCATCAGATTGTTTTCGGATCACATTATGCGTATAGAGGTACCAATGCTATTCCCCCCCTTGGAAGTAGGATTATACCACACCTGCAAGAAGCAGGTATAATCGTTGAATCTGTTGCAAATTACAAAATACCTAACCAACCCCCTTGGAAGTTAACGAAACCTGTGGTCTTGAAGACTCTTTCTGAGTCCACAAAAGAACGAACTAACCCGTGTGTATTTCAGTCAAAATTTGCAGAATTAAAGGATAATTATAATGACTACCATTTCATATATACCGATGGTTCCAAACTTGAGGACAAGGCTGCAGCAGCTATTGTCACAGAAAATAATACATTTAGAACCAGGCTCCCTGATGGGTCTTCTATTTTCTCTGCAGAAGTTAGAGCCCTGCAGCTAGCTATGCAAATTGTCAAGATTAGCCGCTACAAAAAATTCATATTGTGCGTGGACTCCATGTCAGTGCTTGAGTCACTAGAAAACTTACAGGTATCCAACCCAATAATTTTGGACTTGATAGAAAAACACGACGAAGTGGTAAAAGCTGGCAAAGAGATAATATTTTGTTGGGTACCGAGCCACGTTGGAATCCCGGGCAACGAGGCAGCCGACAAAGGCGCCAAAGAAGCGTTAAACCAAGACTGCTCAGATTTCCTTATACCGTCATCAGATTTTAAGTGCCATATTTCTAGATATGTCAAAAATCTATGGCAACAATATTGGGATGAACAAACCAACAATAAGCTATACCAAATTAACCCTGTGGTAGGGCGCAAATTGCCCTCCCTAAATGGCCTTCGCGACGATATGGTAATTCACAGATTAAGAATAGGACATTCTTACACTACTCACAAACACCTCTTAAGAGGTGAACCACAACCCGAATGTGTAAGTTGTCAGGAACGGTATACAGTAAAACACATCTTGATAGATTGTATAGACTTCAATCACATTCGTCCCCGTTATTATAGAGTTGATTCCATGAGAGAGCTCTTTGAGAAGGTAAATTCCAACAAGGTCCTAGAATTTTTAAAAGAGATTAATATGTATTCCTATGTGTAGACCACCATTAAGTCTATTTTTAGTATATTTTTTAGTATATTTGAGACTTTATTTTATAATCCTTTTTAATCAATAAAGTATAAATTCGACAAAGTTACCAGGAATGACACAATATGACCTGTAACAGGTTGGCGGTGTCGTTAAACCAATCAAATAACTAACTAACAATTCTGGTTGGACTTTTCAGTAATTTTGTTGTCAGTGGGTCATTTCTGTGATATTTTCAAGTGGGCGATAATAGGGAACATTGGGCGATAAAGCAAGAAAGTTGTAATTTTCGCTTTAAAAATGCACGAATCAATTCTGTGACCCGAAAATATGATAAATATGATATTTTTCTAGTGGGCGATAACAGGGAATATTGGGCGATAAAGCAAGAAAGTTGTAATTTTCGCTTTAAAAGTGCAGGAAACAAATCTAGGACCCGAAAATATGATAAATATAATATTTTTCGGGTGGGCGATAATAGGGAACATTGGGCGATAATGTAAGAAAATTGTAATTTTCGCTTTAAAAGTGCAGGAATCAATTCTATGACCCGAAAATATGATAAATGAGATATTTTTCGGGTGGGCGATAATAGGGAATATTGGGCGATAAAGCAAGACAGTTGTAATTTTCGCGTTAAAAGTGCAGGAAACAATTCTATGTCCCGAAAATATGATAAATATGATATTTTTTGGATGGGCGATAATAGGGAACATTGGGCGATAATGCAAGAAAGTTGTAATTTTCGCTTTAAAAGTGCAGGGATCAATTCTATGACCCGAAAATATGATAAATGTGATATTTTTCGGGTGGGCGATAATAGGGAACATTGGGCGATAATGTAAGAAAATTGTAATTTTCGCTTTAAAAGTGCAGGAATCAATTCTATGACCCGAAAATATGATAAATGAGATATTTTTCGGGTGGGCGATAATAGGGAATATTGGGCGATAGAGCAAGACAGTTGTAATTTTCGCGTTAAAAGTGCAGGAAACAATTCTATGTCCCGAAAACATGATAAATATGATATTTTTTGGATGGGCGATAATAGGGAACATTGGGCGATAATGCAAGAAAGTTGTAATTTTCGCTTTAAAAGTGCAGGGATCAATTCTATGACCCGAAAATATGATAAATGTGATATTTTTCGGGTGGGCGATAATAGGGAATATTGGGCGATAATGTAAGAAAGTTGTAATTTTCGCTTTAAAAGTGCAGGAATCAATTCTATGTCCCGAAAATATGATAAATATAATATCTTTCGGGTGGTCGATAATAGGAAACATTGGGCGATAATGTAAGAAAGTTGTAATTTTCGCTTTAAAAGTGCAGGAAACAATTCTATGACCCGAAAATATGATAAATATAATATTTTTCGGGTGGGCCATAATAGGTAACATTGGGCGATAATGTAAGAAAGTTGTAATTTTCGCTTTAAAAGTGCAGTGATCAATTCTATGTCTCGAAAATATGATAAATATGATATTTTTTGGATGGGCGATAATAGGGAATATTGGGCGATAATGCAAGAAAGTTGTAATTTTCGCTTTAAAAGTGCAGGAATCAATTCTATGACCCAAAATATGGTAAATGTGATATTTTTCGGGTGGGCGATAATAGGGAATATTGAGCGATAATGTAAGAAAGTTGTAATTTTCGCTTTAAAATTGCAAGGATCAATTCTATGACCCGAAAATAAGATAAATGTGATATTTTTCGGGTGGGCGATAATAGGGAATATTGGGCGATAATGCAAGAAAGTTATAATTTTCGCTATTAAAGTGCAGGAATCAATTCTGTGACCCGAAAATATGATCAATGTGATATTTTTCGGATGGGCGATAACAGGGAATATTGGGCGATAAGGCAAGAAAGTTGTAATTTTCGCTTTAAAAGTGAAGGAAACAATTCTAGGACCCGAAAATATGATAAATATAATATTTTTCGTGTGGGCGATAATAGGGAACATTGGGCGATAATGCAAGAAAGTTGTAATTTTCGCTATAAAAGTGCAGGGATCAATTCTATGACCCGAAAATATCATCAATGTGATATTTTTCGGGTAGGCGATAATAGGGAACATTGGGCGATAATGTAAGAAAGTTGTAATTTTCGCTTTAAAGGTGCAGGAATCAATTCTATGACCCGAAAATATGATAAATATGATATTTGTCGTGTGGGCGATAATAGGGAACATTGGGCGATAATGCAAGAAAGTTGTAATTTTCGTTTTAAAAGTGCAGGGATCAATTCTATGACCCGAAAATATCATCAATGTGATATTTTTCGGGTGGGCGATATCAGGGAATATTGGGCGATAAAGCAAGAAAGTTGTAATTTTCGCTTTAAAAGTGCAGGAAACAATTCTAGGACCCGAAAATATGATAGATATAATATTTTTCGGGTGGGAGATAATAGGGAACATTGGGCGATAATGTAAGAAAGTTGTAATTTTCGCTTTAAAAGTGCAGGAATCATTTGTATTACCCGAAAATATGTTAAATGTGATATATTTCGGGTGGGCGGTAATAGGTAATATTGAGCATAATGCAAGAAAGTTGTAATTTTTATTTTTAAAGGTGCAGGAAGCAATTATATGACCCGACAATATGATAAATGTGATATTGTTCGGGTGGTCGATAGCCTCTTTTTCATTTTTCCCACACAAATTAGAATTAATTAGGGTCCACATATTTTTGACGAACCCCCCGCTTTGATTGAAGTTTACCAGGGCATTTGAAGTACGCCTGTCATGGTAGACTATCCAGGGTCTGGATATACCTCACCCGATCATTTATCGATTTTTATTTAAACGCTGGCCTGGTACCTCCCTGGATAGGAATCCACGTTTAAGTAATCGTATGCAACAAACGGCTCGAGATAAGTGCATATAAGAAAGGACGTTATTTAAATTTTGGAGTTCTACTTCTCTTTGATATCAAAAACAAATTGGAGAAAAATTCCTGTTTTTACATATATATTTTTATTTGAATATTTTTATTTGACAAATATCGTACCGTGTTCTGGGTAGGATGTTCCAAAACTGTATGCACATTTTTATACTCACTTGAAACAAGGCCCAAGATAAGTAATAAAAGAAAGGACTTTATTTTAATTTTTACATCTGACTTCTGTTTGAATTTAATAACAAATTGCAGTAAAATTCCTGTGTCAGTATTTTTCCCATTTATTACAAATATTCAGAAATTTTCATAATTTCAGCATAATTTAATATAAAAAAACATTCAACCAGATCAGACTGTCTTACCATTTTCCAAGAGGCACAAGACTGAATCCTCAACTGGGCCACTGTCACTTGACAGTCTTGTTTCTACTTATTTATGTTTTTTTTTATTTGATTCTTTGATTTTAATTTTTCAGTGCGAGCGCCGAAGGCGCGAGCCGAAAAATTTTGACTTCAAAATTTACAATTTTATCCTTTTTTTCATTCTTTTTTCCATAAAAATCATCCTTAAAAATCCTTTTTTTATCCTTTTTTCCTCCTCGAGCTGTGGCAACACTGCGTAGGTTCTTTATGGAGGCGATCCCTCGATTGCTCCATATTATACTTGTTTTTATTTTGTCTGAAGTATGCTACTGTATATGCTTCTGCAAGGTAAGAACAAAAAATCCAAATTTATTCACCAGGTGGCGTAACGGTGTCTAGACAGTGGAACACCACCATTACGATCGATGCCCGGTCTCTCCTGAACGACCCTGATGCGGAGAGTGGTGATTACTCGGGGGTCACTTGGACGTAAGTGTGTGTGTTTTTCCCTTTTTAGCCACTTTTTGCTTAGCACAAAATTACACTTTTTTTTTTTATTTTGCCGAAGAAAAGGTGGTTCACGCCTAATCATGGCCGAGTGTTATAATCTAACGCGAAAATCAATCAATCATCTGGAATTTTAAAAACAATGATAGCATGAAATGATGTGAACAACGTGTCATAATGTTATTTATCAACACCCATGCAAGTCGTGAATACACCCTAAGTGTATGTTTGCAGGTGGTATTGCAAACGGAGCTGTGAAAGTTGGCCCAGCTTTGACGTGAACTACGTCATTACTGACACGTCATTCACATCATGCGATGACCCCAGCGACCCTGGCGATCAAGGCTGCCTGTGGAACGACGGGGTTAATGGACCAATTCGTAAGATTTTATTTGAGAACATCAACTGAGACTGATATTGCTGAAAAAGTTAATTATTTGAGATTTATGTGACAATTTATATGGTGACTAAACTCTGTTTACACACTATAAAAGATCTGGAGTAAAATTGCTTACTTGACATTAGAGGTTCGGTTTACGAGTAGACAAGACAAGCTGTAGAGCGCTTTCAGTCACCCGGGATTTGTGTCTGCAGTCATATAATTTGCCGTATAGTTTGGTTGTATGTAAACACAAACATGTCGCAAACAAGCCATTTCTGCCGGTCGCCACGTGTACCTGCTTTACGCAATTCCATAGAATATGGTGTTGGATATTTTTCTCTTTTATCTCTTCTATTTTATTTTATCGTATTTATTTATTTATTTTTTTTTTTTTGGGGGGGTGGTTTTCATACAATTCAGTGCAGGCTTAAGATGGGCAATACAACAAATATTTTTTGATTCCCTATGGCAAAAATATTCCAGAAGAAAACAAACAATATTTGTAGGACATTCAATATTCCAGATCTGACGGATAATTGGCTGAATTTCTCAGCCGAGCTCTAGACGTGGATCATGTGAAATTAACTATAAGACAGGCAGGTTTATACCAGGGCTGAGAAATTGATCCAGATTATTCAAGTTATTGCTGTTTCCCCGTGTGTTTTGAAAGAACCCCTGGTGGGTGGAGACGATGGTGAGTTCACGCTTGACACGTATAACGTCAGAGAGGCGGACACGATCAACGTCAGGGTGGTCGTCACCAAGGATACGCGCATGGTCGTGTTGCGTCAGACCATCGAGATCGTGGAGGGAGACCCGCCAAATATTAGAATTGTGTAAGTCCCTAGAAAAACGTTAACCAGTCAGTACAGATTTACGAAGTAAATACAACTGTCCAATTTGCTTCATTGGATCGTTTGTTTAGTTTAGAACAAGAGCTGAATTCTGAAAATGGTCGTGCATGAGCGAAATGGTCTATTTAGTTAGGTTCACGTCTTCCAAACTGGAATAATTTTTATGTTCCAAGTTTGAAGAAATTGTAATTCATTCCACGCTCTCGTTGCGTGTTGTAGTGCAGATGACAGTATGCACGAAAAGTATACTTTGATTTGTTTTTCGTCAGGTGCCGTACGAACTGTGAGACTATCGTGAACCCGACGGCCCGCTACTCGATGGAGAGCAGTATCAGCGGCTGGCGTGTCGGCATGCAGTTCAACTACTCGTGAGGGCCATTCGGGTTTTTTTGTAGCCCAGAATGCAAACTGAGATAGCGTCGGGAATTCTGAGCAGTCATCACTATCGTACTCTTACTGTTCTAAGCAATAAATTCCGTGACTGCTATTAATTTAAAATAAGGGTCGCAATTTGCTGAAAGTGTCTGAAAAAATAGCATTTTTTTTCGCGCTCGTCAACAGCTTATTTTCCGAAAGTAGTAATTCGTGTTCACGGACTTGTTTGCAACAATCCTAAGTTATGTCTTGTAGACCCAAGGGAGACCAAAATCTACTCAAATTGCAGTTACGTAAGAATAGTGTCGCCTGAACACAACTCATTTTGTGCAATTTCCGTCTGATTAAGAACGGCTTAATCGAGTACATCACGTAACAGTGACTGGCGTTATTTATCTTATTCTGGTGGTGTTATTTTATAATTTACACTGCTCCCAAAGCCCTCTGCATGAAGAAAGTACTGAGATTTTAACTTCCACTCATATAGAAATGAATCCAGCAGCTGTATTCACAAAAGTTGACTGTACTACCGTAAGCCTAATTCAGTTGTTCTATCTGTGTGACGCAAACAGTTGTTATAATGACTTGTTTTATGAAGCGGAACAAATTAAGTAATTTCCTTTGGGATATCCTGGTTGCTAATGGAACAGTTAACGGAATCAGTTAACCGTAAAGTTAACTTTTGTGAATTCGGCCGCTGCTCTTCAAGCCACGTTTATGTTGTGATCCGAGAACGTGGATGCTGCCTGTCATGTAGTTAACATGGGAGTGGGTTTATTTATTCAGATATAGGATGGTGCTGCCGGGCTAGAAAACAAATCAGTTGTATTCATGTGCTGTTTCGTGTTTTAGTTGGTCGCTGTACCAGATCCCTAATGCGAACGTCGAGGATGCGAGTTACGGCCAGCACCTTGTAGAAGCCGCTCAGTGGACGAGCTACGCCTCCACAGGGGTTCACAGGGCCAATCTAGCCATCGATTCTGGTCTCTTCACCGCCTTCCCCAAGCACAACTTCACGTATAGACTCCAAGTGGAGGCCCAGCGCCTGGGTTCTGAAACTTCCGGTAAACATGCCTGACACTTCCAGTAACATGTCTGACTCTTATGGTGAACATGTTTGACACTTCCGGTAAACATGCTTGACACATCCATATCTTACACTTCCGGTGAACAGCTTTATACTTCCAAAAACGTGTTTGACACTTCCGGTAAACAAGTCTGACACTTCTAGTAAACATGCCCGATACTTTTGATAAATGTCTCATTATGACGGTAAAAAATGTGGTTGCTCAAAAAACTTGGTGTTGCTGTGCCATATGGTGCATGACAGCAATTGCCGAATAAAACATGAAAAGGAGTGGTTGATATATAGCAGCAACTCCCTCGAGGATAGGCACTTGGCCAATGAGCACAAGGCGCGACACACAGCGGTATGGCGAAATGGCTACGCTATGTCTAAGGTGGACATCGTGCGTGCTCACTGTCGAGAATCTAGGGTGTTGAATGCTTGCGAATCACGCGCCGAGTTTAGAGGGTTGTTTCAACCAATCACAAGCCAGGGAAAAATTTCGCTGTCTTTTGGTTGGGCAGAGACACTTACCATAAAGCATACGACCACGACCGTTTTAAACGAAAATAAACTTTATTTTATTCATTGTCAAATATATAAATAATAAATTTTTAAGTCTTGTAAAGTAGATATTTTGTGAAAGTAATAAAATGTTAAAAGTTTCGTTTGGGTAATCAAATGTGAATTACTAACATTTAAAAGAATAACTAAATATAAATTCATAATGCAAAAATTTAATTTTATTTTTTGCCAAAGGATGATAGAGTTTTGAATAGCAAACAACATTATATTATTTACTCTTTGTATCATAATTAGAATGAAACATTGTGAACTTACGACTGTGATCAACGGGTAATTTTCCTCGTATTTATATATTTGACCTGTGTAACATAACGGGAATATTGCAGTGATCATTACTATTTTATCCACTGTTACTGTCACGTGACATGGCACAGCGTCTTGTTCTGGAAGTACACGGCTCGCCATGCGTCATAAGTACCGGTAGGCTTTTTGTTTTTTTGTGCGTCAGGGCGTAGTGTGCGTGACTTCACCATCAACGACGCACCCACGGCCGGCGAGTGTGGCGTGTGGCCGTCCAGTGGTTCCGCGTTTGCCACGAGATTTAACGTTAACTGCAGTACTGACTTCCAAGACGATGAACTGCCTTTGTCATACAAGGTCGGCCATAGGCAGATTGGTCAGGAACAAATCACGTGGATTTTTGCAGGTAAAAACCAAGTAATTAATCCAGCAATTATTTAGCAGATAACGAGTGGTTTCAGACGAACGCCAAGTAAATATCTACTTAACTCAAAATAAGTCAGCACCTGCTGTATTAGATCTTGATCTTGGATGCAGGAAGCAACTTGCCTATGGGTGAGGGCAAATTTCTGCCGCCAGGGAGCGCTGCGTACGGCTACATGCTTCCGGTCGTGGTTAGAGTGACGGACCGCATAGGCTCCGAGACGTCACTGTGGATGAACGTCACGGTAAGGCGACATTATGCGAGTGACGATACACGCACTGGCGTACGGCTGGCTCCGCTTTGGCTGCTGGGGATTGGCGACGAATATGTCGGAGAAATGCGCCCCCCCCACCCCTTAATGAAACACAAGATTCATGGAGGGAGAGATATAAATAGTGATTGGTGTTTTGTCTGAAAAGTAAAGGGGGGGGCGGGGGGGGGGGCGGGTGTGGGTGATACCACAAAAACGTTTTGTGGTACATGAATTTAGAGACCAGATAGGCAATGCTGTCGATGCAAGGCAAAACACAAGTAATGATGTATCATTTTACCACAGCCACTGTGATTAATTTACATACAAAAAGACATTAAAAATGTTCACTTGACAAAAGTAACATCATGCACAAACGTCTCAACGCCCCAGCAGTTCGTCGCAATACGAAAAAGTTGGGTACCAACATGGGAGCCTGTTAGCTCATTTGGTTTGACCCAGTACCCCCCCCCCCCCCCCCAAGGTCCTGGATTCGAATGTAGCCAGTCCTAGTAAGCAGGGTATTTATCTTCGCTCCCATTGGCTCTGCTAGGCGGATGGAGGGGCTAAGATCACCTATCTCGCAATTCAAAATTTTAATATTTTGACCTTCCCTTTAAAAAATGCTGCTATGGAAAGTTTCTCTTCTCTAATGTTTTTCAATATATTTGTGTAAACAAAAGGTTAACCCGCCTACTGCGGCGGCGACAAGGTCCATCGTAGAGAACATGACGTCGGAGAACTTCGATAGCCTGCTGGAGGCTGATACGGACGAGGAAAGGCTTGTCACAATAGGAGTCTACTGCTCCGTACTCAACTACGAGAGTGACCTGTCGACGGGCGAGAGCCAAGCACGTGAGTCTCGGGGTGATGGAGGGGTGGCGGTGGGGGGAAGGGAGATACGGATGGGACTGACGGAAGGTAACCAAATGCAGGTATGATGAGTTGGCAGGTATGGTGAGTTGGCAAGTATGGAGGGTTGGCAGGTATGGAGAGTTGACAGCTATGGTGAGTTGACAGGTGGGGTGAGTTGACAGATGTGGTGAGTAGGCAGGTATGGTGAGTTGGCAGGTGTGGTGAGTTGGCAGGTATGGTGAGTTGACAGCTATGGTGAGTTGACAGGTGTGGTGAGTTGACAGGTGTGGTGAAAAGGCAGGTATGGTTAGTTGGCAGGTGTGGTGAGGTGACGAGTATGGTGAGTTGGCAGGAGTGGTGAGGTAGGCAGGTGTGGTGAGTTGGCAGGAGTGGTGAGGTAGGCAGGTGTGGTGAGTTGGCAGGTATGGTGAGGTGACGGGTATGGTGAGTTGGCAGGTGTGGTGAGTTGGCAGGTCTGGCGAGATATCTGTAAGCCGTCTCAATAACAACCCGTTGTACCCATTTGAAACTCTAGACTGTCTATTTTTAGCCATGTATTTATATTTCGTACACTTTTAGAGAGTTTTGGTTTCCCGGGTTACTCTCGGTTGCCAGATTTTATGCGGTTCGATATGTGCAGTAGTTTACTTTTCTTTTCTATTCCCCGCATGTGGGGACTATATGCGATCGACCGTGTGTCGGTCTGTCGGTCTGTCATCAACAGCTTGTTAACACGGTAACTTAAAAACTGCTGCAAGGATTTTAAGGAAACTTGCA
Organism: Protula sp. h YS-2021; assembly: GCA_949752745.1. NCBI lineage: Eukaryota > Metazoa > Annelida > Polychaeta > Sabellida > Serpulidae > Protula > Protula sp. h YS-2021. Next base: position 54,543 of record CATKHT010000196.1, read on the forward strand.
ATGTAGCTTCTATGGGAACAAACACAGGTCGGTATTGTAAACGGGCCAGGTTCGTCCAAGGAAAATGCACCAACTGGAATTTCAGCTCTTGATTGACTATTGATGGCCGTGTTTAGCTGATTGGTGGGGGGGGGGGGCCTGTGGGGAATATGTGTGCACACTGCTCTAGTTTTTTTATGTAATTGTCAGTCTTGGAGAGCTGGAGGGAGCAGCTCAATGATCCGACTCTATCGGACGAGGAGAGGGAAGCTATCCAGGCTAACATCGATGCCGAGATGGAAAGACAAGAGCAGGCCGCCCAGACGGTACGTCGCTCGCACTGCTCTAACTCACTGTAATCAGTGTCTTGATTTAAAATTGACGGGAGCCAAATAAATAGTGAGTTCGCATGCTGTTACTGCAAAGGGAAACTTAGAAAAAGTAAAGAAGTATTTGCAGGCAGAAATAACATTTTGAAATAGAATTGATTAACGTATTGTCATGGGGCTATTCCCTTACATGGCTAGGGTTGTAATGCACGAAAGACACCCTTGGAATTTCTACTAATCTAGTCAGCCTAAAACGATCATTTGCTATTTTAAGTTCTCAAATTGTCGATTTTTTTTCGTTTTTAAACGCAGAAAAATTCTGATCTTCTCTTTTTTTTTTTTTTTTAGTTTGCAAATTGATGATCTTTTCGCTTTTTGCTAGGAAATTTGCGGCAATTTCGACTTAACGCGTAAAAAGTGCGATCTTTTCGCTTCTCAAATGTCTCTTTCCATGGCTAAATGTGCGACATATATATACTAAGACTAAGAATTCCTAAATAACCACACTGATACCGAAGGCCACCTGATTTCGGTTCGAGCTGTTGCGTCCCAGGCTGCGGTACTCGGGGGTTCCCTGGAAATTGTCCCGAGTACATGCTTGTGTATATCAGGTCTCCGCTTTTCGCTTGGGACCCCTGGATCTGTTTCCAGGTCTACTGATAATAAATTAACTAGTATACCTTATAGATATGTTCGTATTATTTTGTATCAGGCGAGAGGAGTGATGCTTGAGTCTATAGCATCGACAGAACCCCAGACGCTGACGGCTGTAGACCTGGTCATGCAAACAACCTTTGCTGTTACTCAGAGCCCTGAACAGGTCAACTCCGTCTCCATTGTGAGTTGTAAACAAACTCTTTTATAACTCAGTTTTACAATTGCGTAATATTCTTCTGCAATTCAGAAAATGGTGTAGATATACCCAAATTACGGTAACCTCACTACAAATCTTCCTGGTCAAAGTGACAAAAAATCTGCAAAAAGTGCAGAGCATTTTCTTTTGTGTTATTTTTGTTTCGTTTGTGGTTACTGGTACGTTATGCCCATTGCTGCTGCGTAAAATGATGACATAAAGGAATTTATGTGTTTACAATTTGGCTCAGGGTTCGCATCAACATAAGACCAGCTAAAAAACACGATCATCGATTATTCTGCATGTGTTTCATAAGTGCAACTTTCTTGAATGCAGGACACGTCGCTATCTATAATCACAAACAGTATCCAGGTGGTTTCGTCTGTGAGCAGCCGATCCACGGACAGCGCAGACGACATCGAGCGCAGCCTCAGCTCCGTCGTCGCCACTGTCGGTAAATAACCACGCCAATAACCATGCCTAAGTTCACTGTCGGTAAATAACCACGCAAATAACCATGTTCTGTGTCGCTGTCGGTAAATAACCACGCAGGCAGCTATGCTTATGTCGCTGTCGGTAAATAACGAAGCAAATAACCATGTTTATGTCACTATCGGTAAATAACCACACAGATAGCCATGCTTATGTCGCTGTTGGTAAATAACCAGCAAATAGCCATGCTTATGTCGCTGTTGGTAAATAATTAGCAAATAGCCACGCTTATGTCACTGTCGGTAAATAACCACACAGATAGCCATGCTTATGCCACTGCCGGTAATAGCCACGCCAGTAATCATGCTTGCGCTAAGGTCGGTAAATAGCCACGCCAGTCACCATGCTTATGTTACTGTCGGTAAATAGCTACGCCAATAACCATGCTTATGCCACGCAGTTAAATAGCCTCGCGAGTAAACATGCTAATGTTATTGTCAGTATATATCCATGTCAGCAACCATGCGTATGCCACCGTCGGTAAATAGCCAATACAGTAACCATACTTATGTCACTGTCGGTAAATAGCCACAAAAGAAGACATGCTTATGCCACTGTCTGCTCATATGTACACAAGTAACCATGCTTATACGACCGTAGATAAATAAACACAGGATAGCTACTCTGATGTCATTGTCAGTAAATAGCCACGACAGTGACCATGATTATGCCACTGTCGGTAAATAGCCACGTCAGTAACCATGCTGATACCACTGTCGGTAAATAGCCACGGCAGTAGCCAGGCTTATGACCCTGTCACTACCTTTGACAATGTTTATGTCATTGTCTATACACAGCCTCACCTGTTTCCATGTTTTTGCCGATATCGTAAAATGGCCACGCCAGTGCTGTTGACAAATAGCCGTACCTAAAGCCATGTTTAAGCAGGGTTTGCACATAGTCGTACCAATCGTGGGCTTCTGCTACTGTTGGCTTCTTTGATACCAAAACCTTTGTTACTGTTGATAAATAGCCTGACCGTTATCTCTTTCGCAAAAATGCTTGTTCCAATTGAGTCCTGAATGTGGTATACAGTGTTCTCGCCTGAACCCGAGTAATTGTTTTGCGTTGTTTGTATGGTCAAATGACTGACAGCCGTTCAGAAATTTGTCTTCAAACATATTCAAGCGTAAAAACGTGGTAAGCAACGTAGGGTGAAGGGCATTGAGCCACTGTTACAATTTCCGCGCTTATGTGGGTACGGTAATAGTGAAAGGTGTGATGCAGAAACGAACCAGTGCTTTTTAGCCTCCAACCGGGCCTATAGACCCCGGAGGGGGTCTGTAGGTTTGGGTGTTGTCCATCTGTCTGTCCGTCTTGCCGTCCGTCCATCGCCGGCTTACTCTCACCCTGATAATCCGTCTCTTTCATACGTGGAACACTGAAGGCCTATTTTGACCTTGATCCACTTTTAGTGTCACAATGGCCGCCATTGTGGAGTTTCGGTTTGGAGCTGTGCCTTCTACGGTGAATTGTCTTGCAATCAATTAGTTAATTAAGAGTAATCGCATACAGCAGCTATTACCGTGTCCTAATAAAGTTATGTTGTATTTCTGTTATGTTCTCACTTTTCGTGAGAATCCAAGAGACCATCTGCTAAATAATTTAACTTCTACGGTAAACGTTTGCAGTTAGTGTGGTGGAAGTGGTACGGTGTTTCAGATAACGTCAGAATGTCGGTGGACATTCAAGTCACGGGCTCCGGGGCTAGCAACAACACCGGTGGTAATGATGAAGAGAGCGACACGGCTGATGTGAGTTACGTCGCCACTTCTTGACCTTTTTCCTGGGGGAGGGAGAGGGGAGAGAGATGGGCACTGCCATAGGGGTTGGGACAAGTCAACCCACGACCCGACGCAACCCACTTTGGTCATGTCAAGCCACCGTGTCGCGGTCAACTCAACCCACCCTACCTAAAGACTCAACCCACCCTGAAAGTCAACTCAACCCACCCCAAAACCAACGCAACCCGCCTGTATTAAATCGTTCTAATATGAAAACATAAAACAAAAATGAATATAAATGTTAATTTGAAATAGGTTTAGTTGAAATACAAGATGTACATGAAAGCAATTTCCCAAACATTGGATCTTCTCTGTGATCCATTGTCAACTCTATATCACAGGAAACATCAAGTGAAGAGGGGTCTTCTATTGTGTGCAATTAGGAATAACACGCTGAGTACAGATTTAGTCTGATGTCGGGGTAGGGGGATTGGTATTACGGGTTGATTCCAAATCCCGGTTGGGATTAAGGCGTACATTCTTATCGCAATACAAGGCTGGCATCGGAAGGAAAGCTAAAAGGGGCCTAGAATAGCAAATATCGCAGCGTCTCTGCCAACATCAGTAAGTACTGAGACGATTACAGGGGTGGGTCGTGGTCAGTATCTAGGTTATTAAAGGCGGTTGGTACGGTGTATGCAGCTGATGTGTAGAAACCAACCGAAAGTCAAACTGTGGTGAAAAAGATGTTTTTTATGATGTGTAAAATGTGGTGTGTAAAATGTGGACTGTGCAACATTTCCCTTGTAGTATTTCAGCCGCTTAGGAATGTTAACGTTTAGCTATTTACATTATATACGCATTTTTAACAACAAATAAAATTTGGTAGCAATTACAAATAAATAAAATATATTTAGTGTGTATGTACTACTGCATCAGTAAAATTACGATCTTCAAGGTTTCGCGTAAGAAAACGAATTTGTTAAATAAATCATTGCTTTAGAGTACTGTGTTTCTCTTATTTAGCCCTTAGGGACAAGAGTTGAACACGGAAGTAATAAAATTTTAAAAATGGGTGGGTTGAGTTGACTCAGAGTGGGTTGAGTTAGTATGAAAAAGTGGGTTGACTTGACTTTCAGGTTGGGTTGAGTTTGCCAAGGTTGACTTGGTCGTGGGTTACCTGACCCAGAACCTATGAATCCGGGACAGAAGGGCCCTGGACAAAAGGGCCTTGGACATAAGGGCCTTTCCCAAAACGGCCTTTTCCAAAAGGGCCTTTCCCAAAACGGCCCTGAATGAAAAGGACCTTGAGAAATTTTTTGTTGACATGGTTCTCGAAATTATTTTTATTTTTTGTGTAATAAAATAACAGCTCCAACAACAAAGTTTATAGATTATGTTGCCTGATTCATTCACATCATTTGTGTATGGCGTAGGGTATTCACAATTACTCGAACAGCAATAAAAGTCTCGAGCCTAACGGATGGATCACTACGCCCCTATCGAGATGCTCCCGCTTAATATACCTCCATCGTATGTTGTGTCCGACTCCTAGAAGGAACTGGGAAACGGATTTGCGTTCTGCAGCGCGGTCCAGGCACAACGTTTTCAGTCGCCGTTGCAGTGCGATGTATTCCCGGCGAATGCGCTTTTTCGAAGGCTCTCTTCGTAGGTCTTGGTCAGTGAGCATGCGTACAGTGCACTCCTCGCGTTTCAGGCCAATGATGAGCTGCCAGATGGAAGGGTGATTATATCCAGTCAGCTGAGAGAACCTGTGGTTCCACCCCTCACACTGGTTGTTTGTCCTCGTTTCATCGTTCACAGTGGCGTCGGGGACGTTCCAGAGTTTCGGCGGATACAGCGGTGGGATCCGCTTCACATGAACGCCTTCATCACTGGCCTGCGGGCGAGCTCGACGAAACGTTCCGGTCACATGAGGCGTAGAAAAGGTACTCCAGCAGAGGTTCGGCGTCCTGAGGAGTGTGGTCAGGCAAGAAGTAGAGTCCGTCACTGACGTCATCAAGCGGCAAAAACGCTAAACCGTCAAGGTGACCACAAGACAGCTTGAAATCTTCGTCTTCCCGGTACCGGTTAACCTTCCCTAGTTCTTGGATTTTTTGCCACGCCCGCATGTGTCAGGTGGTAGAAGCATCCCTAATATCCAACTCTGAACCGAGGACCGTTTCAAGTGTCCTGATGGCAGCAAGCTCGAAGTCAAAGAGAATCGTGATGGGAAGTAATTGAAAGAGTTTTTGCAATGAAAAACATCAAGGCAGTGATTGGTACAAACAGGGATTATCCTGTGGTACAGTGCTTCGGAAATCTCAAGAGAGTGATGGGGAGTAATTGAAACAAAACATCAAGGCAGTTATCTGTAAAAACACAATGAAGTTTGTTTTTTGACTTGTTATTTTATTACATATTTTATTTAATAATTGAAACTCAAAATCCTAGAAAAAAATTCTCAAGGCCCTTTTGTCCAGCTTTTCATTTAGGGCCGTTTTGGGAAAGGCCTTTTCGGGAAAGGCCGCTTTGGGAAAGGCCCTTATGTCCAAGGGCCTTTTGTCCAAGGCCCTTCTGTTTGGATACCAAAACCTATATATATATATATATATATATATATATGTATTGGTAGGTCATGTTTTTAATAACTTTTTCTAGCCATAGCTAATCCGTAATGCGATGACTGAGACCAAAGTACCCTTTTCGGTCTCACTCAACCATGACCCTAATCAATGACTAAAGTCATTGTTAGTGCCATACCGCAGTTGTCACTTCAACAAATATGTTTCTGACAATCCAACACGCATTTAGTTGACAGCGGATGGTATGCGCCGGGGATTTACTCCTGGTATGACTAAACACTGTCGGGGGTGGGGGGTGCTCTCTGAATTTGAGGAGGGGGGGGGGATGTGAGGAGGCGTACAAATTTCTGGATCGTTGATTCGTTTGCTGCAGGCGGTGAGACAAATGAACGAGATCGTGGTCCTCCTGCAGACCACGGCCTCCGTTATGGCCTCGCCGAAGGTGCCGGGCGAGAGCGACAGTGTCATCCCTGCCAGTCGCAACGCCGGTACTGCACTGGGCTGTGGGAGCCACCTAGCGGAGGACTTCAGTAACAGTGTGTATTGCTGGGGTGGAAAAACATGTTAAAATGTGTGTGATATGTCCAAAGACGTGTATGCCCAAAGAAAATTTGTGGTGTATCCGAAAAGAATTTTGAGTATCTGTGGTATATCCGAAAATAATATGGAAGTATTTGTTGGATATCGCCAAAGAATTCTTATATAGATGTGGGATACCCCCAAAAAATTTTAAAGTATGTAATATATTAGTTTACATGTTTAACCACTTCTGACGTAGGCAGCTGATAATAGTGGCGCTCTACCAGAGTGTTGTCACTTTGCTGATCTTTCGTTGCTTATTAAACAATTACAAAAAAAAAAAAGCGTTGTCAGCGAGGGCTTAGTAAACTATTAAACTGGTCACCGCGTGTGGGGAGGGATGGGGCAGTTACGGACCCCCTCCAAAGAAATCACAACTAAAGCGTGTAGAGTTGTATTCATGGCTGAAACCAGATCTGAGGACGCAGGGAGGGGGGGGGGTGCAGGGATCACAGATCCGCTTCCCACAAATACATCACAAATAGAGGGATGAAGTTGTAAGGCATGAAGTATGATCGAAGTGCTCGCATGATTAGTCTGCACGTCCAGAATGCTTGCTTAGACCTTAGAATGCGTGCACACTTAAGAAGAACAATTACAATGCTAGCGCAGTTGAGGTGTAACTGATAAATGGAAAAGAATCGTCCAGACAGCTGATATTTTAATCGCATGTACATTTCACGAATTCTACTTATAGAACTGGATTATTTATGCAAAGGTATGAACATGGTAATAGAACATACTGATATATCTGCAAACAACATTTCACTGGAAGAGTGAATCTAAATGATATTTCAGAAGAATTTGCCGTAGGCGCAGGGACGTTACTGGGGATAAGTGCCAGCGCCCTGTCCGATGGGAATTCAACTCACACCCTTACCTCTACGGTGAGTCTCGCGATAAATGATGCCAATATACAGACGAGTTCTGTCGTGCAGTTTTGGCCATCTTGCTTGGGGGGGGGGGGGAATTAGCGACAAAGAAGTCGGCTGCTCAGAGTAAACGAAGGATTAATACCTACAACTATTTCCAAACGGTTGCGTATAGGATTGGTCGAAGTGGCAGTGTTCAATTAAACTTAAAGATGGAAAATTGGTACTAATAATAAAGGGAGCGACTTGGAAATCGTGACGTCATATCCTGTTTGTAACATGCAATGCTTCATGTGTTTCTGCACGCGTGAGCAGTCGATGTACTTCTCAAGCAACATCTATAGCGCGCAGGACGTGGGATCCGTACAGGTGTCCGGCTCTCCCGTCATGTCCCTGGAGCTCAGTGACGACAACGGCACCGCGATATCGGTGCAGGACCGCCCGGAGTTGTTTGAGACCGTCCTGGAGACGTCGGTGAGTGTCTGGGCTGTCGGGGATATTAGCCTCATCCGGTTGGTGAGTGTCTTGGTTGTCAGGTATATTAGCCTCATCCGGTTGGTGAGTGTCTGGGCTGTCGGAGATATTAGCCTCATCCGGTTGGTGAGTGTCTTGGCTGTCGGGGATATTAGCCTAATCCGGTTGGTGAGTGTCTGGGCTGTCGGGGATATTAGCCTAATCCGATTGGTGAGTGTCTGGGCTGTCTGGAATATTAGCCTGAGACGAAAAATTATTGTTTTGCCCATTATAAGCTTCTATAAAGGATTTCGTAAAGCTAGAAAAAGTTATTTCACCGACGCCATTTTTTTTTAACTATAATGTATTTATTTTGGGTTGACTAATGCTCGATGGGATTGTAGAACGAGGAGCCGGATGTTGTGACGGGCGATACGACCGACTACGGGGACACGATGACGGTACACCGTCTGGAGAACTACACTGTCGGCTCAGCCTTCCTTCTCTACATTTCTGTCAATGATTCAGGTGGGCGGTCCTTCTAATCCCATAGCTGTTGTCGTTTCTAACCAAATGAAACCTGAGGTTACGGTGGCTAAGTGAAAATATTGCAATGTCAGATTAAGTTAATGCCTCATAATAAATTGTGATTGGCTGTTGCATACGGGATGTATGTACAAAAGAGGGAGTGTTGTTATTCGGCCCAAACCATATTTCTCTCGGTTGTGATTGGTCGTAATTTATGAAATGTTTCGGCGTTTCGCCCAACTCAGAAATGAAAAGACCAGATCGCACAAAATAAATGGTCATTTCGCCCAGTGTGGCAATTGTTCATTCGAGGTTTCGAGTCCGGAATAGCAGTTACGACGCATTAAAATAGCAATTAATCTGATAAGTATGTATGAGCCATACGGCTTTTATATGTTATAGCCTATACTAGAGTGGCATTTAATTTGCAACCTGAGCTAATTGCAATTTAGGTGAGATGCAGTTGAGTTCTTCGAATCAATGGTTTCAATTATAAAAAGGCACTACTGGATTACCTATTATGTTTCCTTTGTTATGAGATAAAAGAATAAAGCCCAGATTATATTATGTTACGATCTAGGATATTGGGTGAATCGATCAGTCTTTTGCGCGAAATGTCTCAAGTTTGTTGGGGAGAATTATATTTTGGGCGAAATGACGACCTCAGCAAGATAACTGAATTTGTTCATGGCTCTAGAGTAAGCTGAAAGTCAGTGAAGGCATCTTTTTGCATGTTATTTATTTATTTTTTATTTTTGGCATGTATTTCTTTATTTACTTTACATCCACAGCCTTTGCAGCATGTATAAATTAAAACAGAAAATAATGTAGAGGGTTGATTTTAGGAAATAAAAAAGTAACGTATATTGTACTGTATGCTCCAAATGCAATGTTACGGGCGGGTTCTGGTCCATACCCCCCTGGACAATACAACCCCGGATGATAACCCCCCCTTGGACCATACCCCCCCCCCCCCCCCCCGGGGCCAACACCCCACCCACCGTAATGTTTTCCTATTTTCAACGTTACAACAAAATGAAAAGAAAAAATTCAGCGCCTTGTTTTATTTCTCTCCATCACAATGTTTAATCTTTACATCGATATGTTGAGTCTGCATCTCATTCACACTCAAATCTGCAAGTTTATAGCCCACATGTTTCAAAACTGTATGCAGCACAATTAATTGCAATAAACTGGGGAGCGAATTGATAATTGCAGTTATGAAACGTATGCATTAAATTGCATTTATAAACCTTTTAACTAGATCATAGAGGACTTTTTATGTACAAAAGCTTTTATCAATGAATCACATGAGATGAATTGCAAGCGTTGTGGAACTGCAGTTATCCCCCTCTCAACTAGATCATAGCGAAATGGCTTAACTTCTAACTACAGATCACAGAACTGTATTAATTTGTTGTTCGTTAA